>CAKNYM010051481.1:0-11105 GCA_932195095.1 Andricus curvator
AAAAAAAAAAAAAAAAAAAAAAAACATTTTTAAAACTTGTTTTTAATACTAAATTCGCTTTTTCTTAAATTTTTAGCTGCTGAATATATAGAAGAAAATTGAATTTCCAACAGTTAAAAATTGAAGAAAATTAAAAATTTAATTATCAGCAGTTTAAAATTGAAAATTGAGTTTTCAACCGTTGAGAATTGAAGAAAATCGAAAACTGAATTTTCAACACATGAAGTTTGAGTTTAAAATGAAAGAAAATTCCATTTGCCTCATTTTTTAACACTTGAAAATTGAAGAAAATTAAATTTTCAGCAGTTGAATTTTAATCTTTTGAAAATCTAATAAAATTTAATTTTCAACAGTTGAAAATAAAAGAAAGTTGAAAATTGTGTCCTCAATCAGTTGAAAATTGAAGAAAATTAACAATTGAATTTTCAACGGTCGAATTTTGAACATTTTAAAATAGAAAAAATTGGTTCTTCCACAGTTAAAAATTCAAGAAAATTAAAAATTAAATTTTCAGTAGTTGAAAATGGAAGAAAATTGAAAATTGGGATTTCAACAGTTGAAAATTGAAGAAAATTGAAAATTGGGGTTTCAAAAGTTGAAAATTGAAGAAAATTCAACTTTCAACATTTGAAAAATTAGGAAATTGAAGATTCAATTTTGAACAAATGAAGTTTGAGTTGAGAATTAAAGAAAATTATATTTTCTCGAATTTTCAACATATATGAAAATTGAAAAAAATAGAAAATTAAATTCTCAACATTTGAAAATCGAAGAAAATTGAAAATTGGGTTTTCAACAGATGAAAATTGAAAATTCAATTTTCAGCAGTTGAAAAATAAGGAAATTGAAAATTCAGTTTCCAACAGATGAAGTTTTAGTTGATAATTAAAGAAAATTATATTTTCTCGAATTTTCAACATATATAAAAATTGAAAAAAATTGAAAATTAAATTCGCAACATTTGAAAATGAAAGAAAATTGAAAATTAAATTTTCAGCCGTTGTAAAATTAGGAAACTGAACATTCAGTTTCCAACAGATGAAGTTTTAGTTGAGAATTAAAGAAAATTCTATCTTCTTGAATTTCCAACATATATGAAAATTGAAAAAAAATACAAAATTCAATTTTCAACAGTTGAAAGTGGAAGAAAATTGAAAATTGGGGTTTCAACAGTTGAAAATTGAAGAAAATTGAGAATTGGGGTTTCAAAAGTTGAAAATTGAGGAAAATTGAAAATTCAACTTTCAACAGTTGAAAAATTAGGAAATTGAAGATTCAATTTTGAACAAATGAAGTTTGAGTTGAGAATTAAAGAAAATTATATTTTCTTGAATTTTCAACATATATAAAAATTGAAAAAAATAGAAAATTAAATTCGCAACATTTGAAAATGGAAGAAAATTGAAAATTGGCTTTTCAACAGTTGAAAATTGAAGAAAACTGAGAATTTAATTTTCAACAGTTGCAAAATTAGGAAATTGAAGATTCAATTTTCAACCGATGAAGTTTGAGTTGAGAATTAAAGATAATTCTATTTTCTTGAATTTCCAACATGTATGAAAATTGAAAAAACAATACAAAATTCAATTTTCAACAGTTGAAAGTGGAAGAAAATTGAAAATTGGGTTTTCAACCGTTGATAATTGAAGAAAATTCAATTTTCAACAGTTGAATTTTAATCTTTTGAAAATCTAATAAAATTGATTTTTCAACAGTTGAACAATTATGAGACTCAAGATTCAATTTTCAACATATGAAGTTTGATTTGGGGATTGAAGAAAATTCCATTTTCTCGAATTTTCAACATATATGAAAATTGAAGAAAATTGAAAATTCAATTTTCAATAGTTCAAAAATTAGGAAATTGAAGATTCAATTTTCAACAGATGAAGTTTGAGTTGGGAATTAAAGAAAATTCTGTTTTCTCGAATTTTCAACAGATATGAAAATTGAATAAAATAGACAATTAAATTTTTTAAATTTGAAAATAGAAGAAAATTGAAAATTGGGTTTTCAACCGTTGAAAATTGAAGAAAATTTAAAAAGTTGAAAAATTAGGAAATTAAATCTTCAATTTTCAACAGATGAAGTTTGATTTGGGACTTAAAGAAAATTCCATTTTCTCGAATTTTGAACATATATGAAAATTCAAAATTCTATTTTCACCAGTTGAAAAATTAGGAAATTGAAGATTCAATTTTCAACAAATGAAGTTTGAATTGAGAATAAAAGAAAATTCTATTTTCTCAAATTTTCAACATATGTGAAAATTGAATGAAACTGAAAATTCAATTCTGAACAGTTGAAAAATTAGGAAACTGAAGATTCAATGTTCAACAGATGAAGTTTGAGTTGGGAATTAAAGAAAATTCTATTTTCTCGAATTTTCAACATATATGAAAATTGAAGAAAATAGAAAATTCAATTTTCAACAGTTGAAAAATTAGTAAATTGAAGATCCAATTTTCAAAAGATGAAGTTTGAGTTAGGAATTAAATAAAACTTTGTTTTCTTGAATTATCAACATACGAAGATTGAAGAAAAATAGAAAATTCAATTTTCAACACTTGAAAATGAAAGAAAAATGAAAATTCAATTTTCAACAGTTGAAAAATGAGGATATTGAGAATTCAATTTTAAGCAGATAAAGTTTGAGTTGCGAATTAAAGAAAATTCTATTTTCTTCAATTTTCAACATATGAAAATTAAAAAAAAAGAAAATTTAATTTTTAACAGTGGAATTTTCAACTGTTGAAAATTTGAGAAAATTAAATTTCCAACAGTTTTCAACAGATGAAGTTTGAGTTGAGAATTAAAGAAAATTCTATTTTCTCGAATTTTCAACATGTATGAAAATTGAAAAAAATAGAAAATTAAATTCTCGACATTTGAAAATGGAAGAAAATTGAAAATTGAATTTTCAACAGTTAAAAATTGAAGAAAATTGAAAATTCAATTTTCAAAAGTTGAAAAATTAGGAAATTGAAGATTCATTTTTCAACAGATGAAGTTTGATTTGTGAACTATTGAAAATTCTATTTTCTCGAATTTTCAACATATGTGATAATTGAATAAAATTAGAACTTTTATTCTGAACAGTTGAAAAATTAGGAAACTGAAGATTCAATGTTCAACAGATGAAGTTTGATTTGGGAATTAAAGAAAATTCTATTTTCTCGAATTTTCAACATATATGAAAATTGAAGAAAATAGAAAATTCAATTTTCAAAATGTGAAAATTGGGTTTTCAACAGTTGAAAATTGAAGAAAATTGAAAATTCAATTTTCAACAGTTGAAAATTTAGTAAATTGAAGATTCAGTTTTCAACAGATGAAATTTCAGTTAGGAATAAAGAAAACTCTATTTTCTTCAATTATCAACATATGAAGATTGAAAAAAATAGAAAATTCAATTTTTAACACTTGAAAATGGAAGAAAGATGAAAATTCAATTAACAACAGTTGAAAAATGAGGATATTGAGAATTCAATTTTAATCAGATAAACTTTGAGGTGCGAATTAAAGAAAATTCTATTTTCTGCAATTTTCAACATATGAAAATTAAAAAAAAAGAAAATTTAATTTTGAACAGTGGAATTTCAAACTGTTGAAAATTTAAGAAAATTAAATTTCCGACCGCTGAAAATGGAATAAAATTGACAATTGGGTTTTCAACATTTGAAAATGGAATAAAATTGAAAATTCAATTTTCAGCAGTTGAAAAATTAGGAAATTGAAAATTCAGTTTTCAACAGATGAAGTTTGAGTTGAGAATTGAAGAAAGTTCCATTTCCTTGAATTTTCAACATATGAAAATTGAATAAAAAAGAAATTCAATTTTTAACAGTGGAATTTTTAAATGTTGAAAATTTAAGAAAATTAAATTTCCAAAAGTTGAAAATGGAAGAAAATTGACAATTGGGTTTTCAACAGTTGAAAATGGAAGAAAATTGAAAATTCAGTTTTCAGCAGTTGAAAAATTAGGAAATTGAAAATTCAGTTTTCAACAGATGAAGTTTGAGTTGAGAATTGAAGAAAATTCTATTTTATTGAATTTCCAACGTATGAAAATTGAAAAAAAAAAGAAAATTCAATTTTTAACAGTGGAATTTTAAACTATTGAAAATTTAAGAAAATAAAGCATTAAATTTCCAACAGTTGAAAATGGAAGAATATTGACAATTGGGTTTTCAACAGTTGAAATTGGAAGAAAATTGAAAATTCAGTTTTCAGCAGTTGAAAAATTAGGAAATTGAAAATTGAGTTTTCAACAGATGAATTTTGAGTTGAGAATTAAAGAAAATTCTATTTTCATGAATTTCAAACATATATGAAAATTGAAAAAAAATAGAAAATTCAATTTTCAATAGTTGAAAGTGGAAGAAAATTGCCAATTGGATTTTCAACACTTGAAAAATTAGGAAATTGAAAATTCAATTTTAAACAGATAAAGTCTGAGGTGAGAATTGAAGAAAATTCTATTTTTTTAAATTTTCAACATACAAAAATTTTAAAAAATAAATAAAAAATTCAAGTTTCAACAGTGGAATTTTTTACAGTTAAGTTCTCAACTGTTAAAAATAGACGAAAATTGAATCTTTAACAGTTAAAAATGGAACTTTTTAATTTTTAACAGTTGAATTTTTAACTGTTAAAAATTCAATTCAAAGTGTTAAAAATGTTAAATTTACAAAATTTTACACGAGAATTTAACAAATAAACATTTCAATCGATAACAAAAAAATGAAAAAAAGTAGCTTTTTCCGAAATTTCTTTCATTCGCCATTGTTAAATAATATGTTGGCAAATTACTTGTCATCCAATGGACTCTCAGTAGTGAGTTTCTTTCAAGAAAAAAAAATTCGAAGGGTACCGTTCTGGAAAATTATGAAAAGGGGAAGTTATTTTTATTTTATTTTTTTTTCTGAAAAAAGGTCTTCTCCTTTCGCTCCGCTGGGAATCGAACCACAGAACTTCCGATTGCCGGTCGGGTGTTTTCCCATTAAGCTACTAGAGAGATCGAGAGAAGAAACTTTTTTCAGAAAATACACGCATTATTTTGCCAGATGGTAAATCAAATTTTTTCAAGGAATCTGTATTATCATCAGAGAATAACAGAAATTCTTAACGTCTTTTCAGACTAGATGGTGATATAAATTAAAAATAATTTTTTTCTGAAAAAATATCTTCTCCTTTCGCTCGACTGGGAATCGAACCAGATTTTTTTAGAAGATCTTCTATCAGAAAAAAAAATTAAAATAATTTTTAATTCATATCACCATATAGTCTGAAAAGACGTTAAAAATGTCTGTTATTCTCCGATGATAATACAGATTCCTTGAAAAAGGGAAAGTTTTTCAAGAATAGGGTGAGAAAAGGGAATTTGAAAAAGGGGGAAACACAAGGAAATAAGGGAAAGGCTTTTTCCCCTAAGATTTGTTAACCCTGGAAAATATTAAATTTGTTTATAATTTCATTAATAATTTTCAGGTCAGCTATTCAACAACAATTTTTGAGATGGCAGGAAGTATCCTCTCCCCTTCTATAGCAACAATCATCGTTGGAGTGATACAACTAACCGGTTCATATTTATCAACAGTACTTATAGATCGAGTTGGTAGAAAATTATTAATTTTAATATCCTGCGCATTAATGTGTACATGCCACGTAATTTTAGGAATTTTTTTCTATTTTCAATCCCTTGAATATGATTTAAAAGCCCTTGGTTGGATTCCAGTAACAGCTCTTTCCGTTTTCGTTCTAGCGCACTGTTTGGGACTGGGTCCTGTACCTTTTATAGTGGTTTCCGAAATATTCAGACCAGAACTTGCTAGTTTGGCGAGTGGATTTTCTTTATGTACACTGTGGTTTCTCCTTTTCATGGTAGTCAAATTTTTTGCAACTGCAATCGCACTGATAGGAATTTCCAGTTGTTTTTTTATCCTGGCTGGTTTCTGTGCTTGTACTTTTTTCTTTACGATTTTTATCGTTCCTGAGACTAAGGGACGAACTATTGAATCCATTTTTAGTGAATTGAATGGAATTCCTGATTTAAATTCCAAAGGAAAAGTTTAAATTATTTAGATAATTAAATTAATTGAAAGTTAATTAGATATTTTTTAATTGTTTATAGAAATATATCAGGTAGGAGAACAGAAAATTATTTAAGTATGAAATTCTTGGTAATTAAACAAAAATCCAACAATAACATTTGGACAACTTATTCTTATTTAAAATAAAAAATAATACAAAATAAAAAAAGAGGAACGAAAAATATAAATCCCTGGGAATCGAACCTCAGAACTTCCGATTGCCGGTCGGGTCGTTTCCCATTAAGCTACTAGAGAGTTCGAGAGAAGAAATTTTTTTCAGAAATACACGCATTATTTTTCTAGATTATACAAGTTAAATTTTCCAAGGAATCTGTATTATCATCAGAGAATAACAGAAATTTTAACGTCTTTTCAGACTAGATTGGCAATCGGAAGTTCTGAGGTTCGACTCCCAGCGGCAGCGAAAGGAGATCTTTTGTCAGAAAAAATTAATTAACATAATTTTCAATTCATATCTCCATCTAGTCTGAAAAGACGTTAAAATTTCTGTTATTCTCTGATGATAATACAGATTCCTTAAAAAAATTTAACTTGTACCATCTAGAAAAATAATGCGTGTATTATCCAAAAATATTTCTTCTCTCGATCTCTCTAGTAGCTTAATGGGAAAGCAGATCTTTTGTCAGAAAAAATTAGTTTAAAAAATTGTTGTACTTCATAGTATCTATTATCTAAAATAATAGAAAAGAAAAGACAATATTTTCGATAATTGATGAAAATTAATATCTTTTTAACTTCAGAATTAATATATAATATTTTTGTATCATATTGTAAATGTTCTTTAAAATCAAATAATTTTTTATTAACAATACACATTTTAGAAGAAAAATCTTTTTTTGTTTAAAATTACCGATTTCCGTTGGGAAAATTTTAACATAACTTAAAATTGTAAAAAAAAGTGAATTTAATGAATGAATGATAATCTGAAAAATCATATGATTTTTCCCATTAAAAATACTAATTCTAAAAAAAATAGAAACATAACATAAAAAAAATTGTTGAAAATTGTGAATCTTTTTTCAAATATAATCATTTTTGTTTAAAATAATTGACTTTTAGTGAAAAACGTCAATTCAACCTGAAAAAGTTGAACAATTCAAATCTTGTTCAAACTATAATGATTTTTATTTTAAAATACCTAAATTCTCAATCTTTTTCAAATCATAAGGATTTTTTTTCTGAAAAGAGATCTTCTTCTTTTGCTCCGCTGGGAATCGAACCACAGAATTACTGATTTCCGGTCAGGTGCTTTCTCATTAAGCTACTAGACTAGAGAGATCGAGAGAAGAAACTTTTTTCAGAAATACACACATTATTTTGCTAGATGGTACGAAAATCAAAATTTTCAAGGAATCTGTATTATCACTAGAGAATAACAGAAAATATTCAACGTCTTTTCAGACTAGATTGTGCTATTAGAGAAAAATTATTCTAAATTATTTTTTTTTTTTAGAAAAGATCTCCTTTCACTCCGCTGAGAAGCGAACCACAGAACTAGTGATTTCTGGTCAGGTGCTTTCCCATTAAGCTACTAGAGAGATTGAGAGGAGAAACTTTTTTCAGAAACTACACGCATTATTTTTCTAGATGGTACAAGTTAAATTTTTCAAGGAATCTGTATTATCATCAAAGAATAACAGAAATGTTAACGTCTTTTCAGACTAGATCAGCAATCGGAAGTTCTGAGGTTCGATTCCCAGCGAAGCGAAAGGAGGCGATCTTTTGTCAGAAAAAATTATTTAAAGTAATTTTTTATTCATATCTCCATCTAGTCTGAAAATACGTTGAAATTTCTGTTATTCTCTGATGATAATACAGATTCCTTGAAAAATTTAACTTGTACCATCTAGAAAAAAAATGCGTGTATTATCCAAAAATATTATTATTTTTTATTATTATTAAAATGCAAACTTTTTGTTTTTCAGTTTTTTTTAGTTTTTTTATCTCTAGTAGCTTAATGGGAAAGCAGATCTTTTTTCAGAAAAAATTAGTTTAAAAAATTGTTGTATTTCATAGTATCTATTATCTAAAATAATAGAAAAGAAAAGACAATATTTTCGATAATTGATGAAAATTAATATCTTTTTAACTTCAGAATTAATATATAATATTTGTGTATCATATTGTAAATATTCTTAAAAATCGAATAATTTTTTATTAAAAATAGACATTTTAGACGAAAAATCTGTTTTTGTTTTGTTTAAAATCACCGATTTCCGTTGGGAAAATTTTAACATAACTTAAAATTGTGAAAAAAAGTAAATTTAATGAATGAATGATAATCTGAAGAATGATGATCTGAAAAATCTTATGATTTTTCTTATTAAAAATACTAATTTTCAAAGAAAAATAATAAAAATAAAATAAAAAAAAATTGTTGAAAATTGTGAATGTTTTTACAAATTTAATCATTTTTGTTTAAAATAATCGACTTCTAGTGAAAAACGTCAATACAACCTGAAAAAGTTCAAAAATTCAAATGTTGTTCGAACTATAATGATTTTTATTTTAAAATACCTGAATTCTCAATCTTTTTCAAATCGTAAGGATTTTTTTTGATAATTTTTTTCTGAAAAAAAGATCTCCTTTTGCTCCGCTCAGAAAAACCACAGAATTACTGATTTCCGGTCAGGTGCTTTCCCATTAAGCTACTAGAGAGATTGAGAGAAGAAACTTTTTTCAGAAATACGCACATTATTTTGCTAGATGGTACAGAAATCAAATTTTTCAAGGAATCTGTATTATCATTAGAGAATAACAGAAAATATTTAACGTCTTTTCAGACAAGATGGCGCTATGAAAGAAAAATTATTTTAAATAATTTTTTTCTGAAAAAAGATCTGCTCCTTTCGCTCCGATGGGAAACGCAGAAAGGAAGAAAGCCAAGCCAAAGGAGAAGATCTTTTTTCAGAACAAAATTATTTAAATAATTTTTCTTTCATAGCTCCATCTAGTCTGAAAATACGTTAAATATTTTAATTAACAAATCAAATTTTTCAAGAAATCTGTATTATCATTAGAGAATAACAGAAAATATTTAACGTCTTTTCAGACTAGATGGAGCTATGAAAAAAAAATTATTTTAAATTATTTTTGTCTGAAAAAAGATCTTCTCCTTTCGCTCGGCTTCCTTCCTTTCTCCGTTTCCCAGCGGAGCGAAAGGAGAAGATCTTTTTTCAGAAAAAAATTATTTAAAATAATTTTTCTCCAATAGCTCCATCTAGTCTGAAAATACGTTAAATATTTTCTGTTATTCTCTAATAATAATACATATTCCTTGAAAAATTTGATTTGTATCATCTAGCAAAATAATGTGTGTTTTTCTGAAAAAAGTTTCTTCTCTCGATCTCTCTAGTAGCTTAATGGGAAAGCACCTGACCGGAAATTAGTAGTTCTGTGGTTCGTTTCCCAGCGAAGCGAAAAGGAGGCCTTTTTTCAGAAAAAAATTATTTGAAATAATTTTTCTTTCACAGCTCCATCTAGTCTGAATAGACGTTAAATATTTTCTGTTATTCTCTAATGATAATACAGATTCCTTGAAAAATCAGGATTTTTGTACTAAAATACCAATTTTTTTGTATAAAACGCTAACATAACCTGAAATTGTTCAAAGTTGTGAATCCTCCTTAAAAGATATATCTTTTTTTCATTGGAAATACCAATTTCCGATTGAAAACACTAACATAATCCAAAATTATAAAAAGATTCTAAATCTTGTTCAAATTATAATGATTTTTGTTTTAAAAGCCAATTCTTAGTGTAAAGGCTAACCTAACCTAAAATTGCTTAAAAATTATGAACCTTTAATATCTAATCATTTTTCTTTAAAATAACATATTTTGTACTGTGGAAAATATTAACAAATGTTAATATAACCTGATACTCTTCCAAATTAACAAATCTTGTTCGATCCATACTGATTTTTGTTTTAAATAATAATTTTTAAAAACATAACCTAAAACTGTTCCATGTTGTGAATCTTCTGTGAAATCTAGTTTTTCAAATTAAAAATACTAATAAATTCCGATGAAAAACACACTCATAACATATAACGGAAAATTGTTTACAATTTTCAGTCTTTTTCGAAATATAATTTTTTTGGTTCAAAATTGCCGATTTCCTGCGAAAAACATGAATAGAACCTGAAACAGTTCAAAAATTGCAAATCTTGTTCCAACTATAATAATATTTTTGTTTTAAAATACCAATTTTTGAAGTAAAACGTTAACATAACCTGAAATTGTTTAAAATTGTAAATCGTCCTTCATTTTTTTTTTTTTTTTCATTGAAAACATCAATTTTCGACGGAAATCCCTAGCATAATCCAAAATTGTTAAAAGATACAAAATTTGGATCAAATTATCATTATTTTTCTTTTAAAATGCCAATTTCTTGTGGAAAAAGCCAACGTAACCTAAAATTGTTCAGCCTTTAATATCTACTGCTTTGTTTAAAAAATTCAATTTGTGATAAAAAAAACGCGAACAAAATCGAAAAATGTAAATTGTTGAAAAAATTGTTATCTAATAAGCTTGTATTCAAAATACTCATTTCCGTTGGAAAACGCTAACATAACCTCAAATTGTTAAAAACTGGGAATTTTGATGACGATTTTTGTTTAATTTCCATTTAAAAAAACAGACACAAACTGAAATTTTTAGAAATTTTAAGTTATACTGGAAACCTTATGATTTTATATTAAAATTCTTTCTTAAAAATAGTATATTGAAAGTATTAATAGGCACAAATTTTCCTCAATTCGCGTAAGGTTTTCTATGATTTGTAGATTTATTGTTAAAAAATTTTAATTTAAGATATAAAATGACTTCGAATAATGAAAATAAGCCAATCAGGTTTTCGACAACAATATACCACTTTTTGGTGTAAAACACCAACGTAACCTGAAATTCTTCATAAATTAATTAATTAAATTAACTAAATTAATTAAATTAATTGAAGTAATTAAATCAATTAAATTAATTGAAGTAATTA
>CAKNYM010051481.1:11205-27277 GCA_932195095.1 Andricus curvator
AAATTAATTAAATTAATTAAATTAATTAAATTAATTAAATTAATTAATTTAATACTCATTTCAGGTTGAAAATGCTAACATAACCTCAAATTGTTGAAACTGTTAATCATCTACATCCAAAATGGTGGATTTTTTGTAAATGTTTTTTGATTATTATTTTTAAAAAATGAAAATGAAACGAGAGACAAAAAAAAAGAAGAAATGAGACTTGGAGGCTGCCTTATTTTCCTTCCTTTTCTTATTTTCGTTTTTTATAATTTGAATTGAGATATTGTGTTATACAAATTTGATCGTTGGATTCTGGGATTTTTTTAATCTTCAAGAAATTCGTAATTAAATTTTAATGTTCTATGTAAATAAAGAATTAAAATTTTGAATTATTCTGAATTTCATTTCTTAAATTTAAGCAAATTATCTGTGATTTGAGACAAAATAAGAAATTTGTCTCGATTTTTATACTCAAGTGAAATTTTATTAATTTGAAAATGAATGAGTTGGAAAATCAACTTTTTTAATATTTAGAATATTTTTTTTTATTTTTTCAGCAGAGTTTTAATTATCTAAAATTGTAATCTATAATAATAAACGAAGACGTAATTTTGTATCAAAATTACTTAATAGTGTCTTATAAATAAATCTATCAGTTTAAAATAAAAATATATCCTGATATTTTTCATATTTCTTTAGATAGGCGACAATAAAAATTTAAAAATGGACTTTTATATATAGGTAAATCTTATATTTTCTATAAATTTTTTTTCCTCTTCATAAAAATCAGATAATTAAATTAATTAAATATAGTTAAAAATAAAAACTGAATTTATTTGGGATTATTTTCTATAATTTTTTTTCCTTTTCATAAAAATCAGATAATTAAATAAGGCTTCCGTTTTCGGTACCGATCGTGAGAGAACTCTTTTGTGTCAAGTGTTGGTTTTTTGGCTTTGGTGAAGGGAATCAGCGTGTGTGGATGCAGAAAGGGCAGTGAGTGAGGAGATCAGGGGTAAAGGAAGAAGGGTGAGTGAAGGCAAGGGTGTAAAGTGTGAAAGTAAGTTGTGAGAAAGGGAAATTGTAGCGCGTGAGTTTTGAGGTTAGGAGTAGAAAACTAGTTGCGGGGTAAGGGGTAGGCGAGTAAAGAGCGGGAAACGTCGCGGAATACTGGGCAAGGTAGGATACTAGGATGCCGACGGTACGAAGCCCACAATCGGGCGCCAGAGGGCAGGTAAATGATGAAACAAGAGGTGAGGTGGTTGAGAGCGCGGTTAGTGGGGAGAAGGGGGATGTTGACAGTAGCTGTGAAGAGACGTCAGATACGCCGACCAGGGTTTCAAAGCCAGAGCGAAGGGATTCAGGTACGGGCCATCAACGCGGGAGGCCCTCTAACCTACAGCGGCTTAACAAGCTAGGCAGCGCGGGTTCGAATAGGAGTTTGGACGAATGGCGAAAAAAAGTGAGCGCGACTAGTAGTGAAGGGGAAGAAAAAAGAAAAAGAGAGGAAGGGGACGATGTAGAAAGGGACAAGGAAAGCAAGAAGGTTAGGACTAAACTCACTAAAAGAAAAACACCAGAAAGAGATAGGGGGGACGGAGGAATTTTTGAAAAATTAGAGGCTCTCATAAAAGGGTTCAGAGAGGAAACAAGGAAGAGACTAGATGATATGAATAGGCAGGGGAAAGACGTAAGGGGGGAAGTGAGAAAAGTAAGAGAAAAGTGGGAAGAGTGGGATAAACTCTGGAAAGAGGAGAAGGACAAGGTATGGGGTAAATTAGAGAGTATAGAGAGTAGACAGAAAGAGGATGACGAAAAGAGAAATAGTCAGATAAAACAGTTGGAAGAAAGGGTAAACAACTTAGAAATGAGGAATGAGCATATGGGGAAAGAAACAGAGGGTGCGGAAATAGGAGAAGGGAGCAGTAGGAACGTGCAAAATGAGAATGAAAGATTAAAGAAGAGACTAAGTGACATTGAAAGGAGATTGGAAGGGGAAGAAAGGGTAAAGAGAAAAAATAACATAGTAGTTAAGGGATTGACAGTAGAGAGTGAAAAAGGGGAAGTGGAAATCAAAAATCTTTTGAGAGATATTGGAGTTCAGGTAAGGGTAGAAGGAGTTAAGAGAATAGGTGGGACGAAGGAAGGAAAAGAAGGAATGTTTATAGTAAAAGTAGGGAGTGAGGACGAAAAAAAGAAAATTATGGAGAACAACAAATTATTGAAAGGAAGAAGGGAAAGAATTGAAGAGGATTTGACTTGGAGGGAGAGGAAAAGGAAATGGCAGATAGAGCAGAGGGCATGGGTTGAGAGGAAAAAGGGGCGCATGGTATGGATAGGGAGAGACAGATTATGGATAAATGGGGAGGAATGGTTCTGGGACGAGGAATTAGAAGAAATAAGGGAAAAGGGAAAAAGAGTTGAGAAAGGTAGAAAAAAGGAAGATGCAAAAGAGGTTAGAGATCAAACAGAGGGGTTTCCAAAAAGCAAGGCGGAAGAAAAGTGAGCAGGATAGGTGAGGGAAGGGAGGAGAAAAACGTGAAAATAGCTTTCTGGAATGTTTCAGGCTTGAAGAACAAGAATGAAGGTTTTTTGCGGGAGTTAGAAAAGTGGGATGTGATTATGATGAGTGAAACCTGGGTCGATGAGAAGGATTGGAAGGGGGTGAAAAGGAGGTTACCTAAAGGTTATGTGTGGACAATGCAAGAAGCAAGAAAGGAACACGTTAAAGGTAGAGGGATGGGCGGCATGGTCTCAGGGGTGAGAAAAGAATTGTCAATAAAAGGGAGAATAGAGGAGGACATGGAGGAAAAGGATGGTACAATGGTAAGAAGGATAATAATTGGAAAAGTCAAAATAGCGGTGGTTTGTGTATATAGAAGAAGAGGGGAAGAGGAAGGTTGGAGAGTAATAAGGAGATGGATGGAGGAAAAGAAGGAAGAGTTGGTTTTGATAGGAGGTGACTTGAATGCCTGGACTGGCGAGCAAGGGGGAGGGACTTGGGATGAAGAAAAGGAAACCTACATAAGGAGCTCCAAACATAGAGAGATAGATCGGGAGGGGAGGAGGTTACTAGACGTAATAGGAGAAACAGGATGGTTTATCTGTAATGGCAACATGAAAGGAGATGAAAAAGGAGAAATCACATTTATAGGTAAGGGAGAAACAGTAATAGACTACATCCTGGCGGAAGAAAGAATGAGGAATATGATAGGCAGTATGAATGTGGGGAATGAGATAGGGTCTGAGCATTTCCCAGTGATAGCTACACTGAAAGGTGGCGTCCATAAGCGCGGCAGAGGGAGAAAGGAAAGAGGGGGAGAAAGGAACACGAAAATGGGAGTCTGGGGGGTAGATAAATTAAAAGAGTTTAAACAAAAAATGGAAACGCAGAATGTTAGGTATGAAAAGGAGGAGGGAGTAGACTCGTTAATTGAAAGGTTGAAAGGGTCGATTGAGAAGGTAAGGGCGGAGGTAGGTACAAAAGAAGGAAGAGAAGAGGGAAAGAGAGGCTGGTGGGACGAGGAATGCAGGGAGAGTAAAGAGAGAATGAAAGAGTGTGTAAGAAAATGGAGGAAAGGAGAAATAGAGAAGGCGGAGTACAACAGGAGAAAAAGAGAACATGATAGGATGCTGGAAAGGAAAAAGCAAAAGGGAAAGGAGAAATACAAGGAAGAAGTAGAAAAAGCGATCAAAGAAGGTAGGGTCTGGGATGTGATAAATAGGGAAAGAGGAGGAAGGAAGGGCGTGAATGAAGAAATAGAAATGGGCGAGTGGACGGATTATTTTAAGGGTCTGTTAGGGGGAGAACAAAATAGGATGAAAGGGGAAAATAGAAGGATAGTCCAGGGAGAAATGGAGGAAGGGAACGAAATAACAAGAGAAGAAGTGGATCAGGCGATAGATAGACTGAAAAGAAACAAGGCTACAGGAGAGGATGGTATGGAGAACGAAGCAATAAAGTATGGAGGAGAAGGGATTAGAGAAGGGATGTGGAAGATCTGCAACAAGGTCTGGAAAGGAGAAGGGTGGCCGGAGGAGTGGATGACAGGGCTGGTGGTACCGCTTGTCAAGAAAGGGGATGGTAAGAAGGTAGAAGAGTACAGAGGGATCACTCTCATGCCAGTGGGTTATAAAATATACGCAGAAATTCTAAGAAAAAGGTTAGAGAATCAGATAGAAGAGAAACAAAGTATTCCACACAATCAGACGGGATTTAGAAAAGGGATGGGGACAATAGATAACATTTACGTACTCAACTACTTGGTTAACAGAAACTTAGGGAGAAAAAGAGGGAAATTAGTCGCCTTGTTCGTAGATTTTAAAGCAGCTTTTGACTCAGTGAATAGAAAAGTGCTATGGCAGGCAATGAAAGAGAGGGGAATAGAAGAAGGGTTGGTGGAGAGGATAAAGGAAATTTTTACTGAAACCAGGATTAGGGTGAAGATAGGGGGGAAAAAGGGGGAGGTTTTCTGGACAGGAAGAGGTCTAAGGCAAGGGTGCCCGTTGAGTCCGCTACTATTTAATATGCTGCTGGCAGATTTAGAGGAGAAGCTAAAGGAGAAAGGGAAAGGGGGGACGATTTTGGGTAATAGCAAACTATATTCTCTAGCGTACGCGGACGACGTAGTTCTATTAGCAGACGATGAGATGGGGATGAACCTAATGATAAGAATTTTCGAAGAGTATGTGGGAACAAAAGAACTGACGGTGAACGTAGGGAAGACCAAGGTGATGTGCTTCAGAAATAGAACGTCCAAAATAGGTTACGTTTGGAAGATGAACGGACACACAGTGGAAAGTGTGGAGGAGTTCTGTTACTTAGGTTTTTGGTTTGAGGCAGGAGGGGGAAATGAGGTACAGGTGAGGAAAAGAATCGAATGTGCGAGTAAAGTAATGGGCCAAGTATGGGGTATAGGAAAGAGAAGGTTCAATGACGATTGGAGAATGAGGGTTTGGATGTTTGATGCGTTGGTTTGGGCGGTGTTGTGTTATGGAGTGGAGGTCTGGGGATGGAAGGAATATAGGACAGTGGAAAGCATGCATGAGAGATTTCTGAGATGGGTAATGGGGGTTAGTTGGAGTTGCCCAGGATACATGTTAAGGGAAGAAATAGGAAGGGAAAAAATGGTAACTAGACAAATTAAGAGAGCCTGGAAGTTTGAAGAGAAACTGAAAAGGGGAGAAGGGAGCAGAATAGCACAAGTGTGCTTGGACGAAGTTCGGAATAAGGAGACGAGAGGCAATTTGGGAAATTCGAAATGGGAGGAAGAAAGGAAAATAATGAGGAGGGCTTGTGATATACAAGAAGGGGTACTGGAGTGGGAGAACATAGAGTTAGAGCTATTAGTAAAACAAGGAGAAGAGAGATGGATAAAGATTATGGATTCGAAGTACAATAGATGGTATATGATGGTCAAAGGGTTAGCGGAACCAGAATATTTGCAAAAAATAAAAAAGGAAGACAAATGGAATAGAGTGGTACGGTTTAGAATGGGAGAAGGAGTGAGATCCTGTAGATATTGGATGGATGAAGAGGACAATCTGTGCAGAGTATGTGGATACGAAATGGAGTCATGGGCACATGTGTTAGAGAGGTGTACAGGGGAGGAAGATGGACAGTTGAGTGTGGATGAATGTGTAAGATGGATTTTGGATGGTAATGGACAGGGAGTGACGTGGATGAAAAAACTGGAAGAAGTGAGAGAAAGCAAGGGAGCAGGGCAGAGCCAAACGAGTGATCCTGTTTAAAGGAAAGTAACTAGAAAAAATTTTTAATTTTTAAATCGGTAAAAATGTATTTTATGGTAAGAGAAAACGGAAGCCCTGGAAGATCGCTCATTTGTAGAAGTTTAAGAACCAATAGTTATAATATTATTGTTATTAAAGTAAGGCGAAACATTAGAATATAAGCAGCGGTTAAGTTAGGTTAAGGATGAAATGTAAATATATGTACAGGGAGCGGAGGCCCTCAAACCCGTAAAAGGGAGAGATTAAATATACAGATAATTAAATAAATTAAATATAGATATATAGTACAAAAAAAACTGAATTTATTTGGAATTATTTTTTTGCGACTAATATTGTATTATAAACAAGAGCTTATTTGACAAACTGTTTGTTGAAAATTAATTTTTTGGGTTGAGAATTAATTTTTTTAATTAAGAATGAACTATTTTATTTTTGGTTGAAAATTGATATTTGTTTTTGAAAATTGAATTTTTATATTTGAACATTAATTTATTTTGTTAAAAATTCGTCTTTTTTATACAAAAATTAAACTTCTTGGTTGAAAATTTATACTCTTTGGTTAAAAATGCAACTGCTTGGTTGTAAAACTACTTTTCAAAAAATTCTTTTTTTTCTTTGTTGAAGATTGACTAATATAATTGAAGATTCACATTTTCGGTTCGAAAATTCAACTGTTTTGTAGAAAGTTTGTCTTTCTAGCTTGAAAATTCAATAATTTGGTTGGAAATTAAAATATTTTGTTGAAAATTATTTTTTTCTTGAAAATTTATATTTTTGGTTGAAAATTCAACTATTTACTTAAAAACTTAACTATTTGGTAAAAAATTTATTTACCTAAAAAAAATCATATTTTTGGGTTGAAAATTCAACCGTATTGTAAATACTTCGTCCTTTTGGCCTTAAAATTAAAAAATGTTGTTGAAAATTTATTTATTTTCTGTTTTACTAAAAATTCTTCTTTTTTGGTTCAATTTAACTGTTAGAGAATTAATTTTTTTAAATTAATTTTTTTTTAATTTGAAATGTAACTTACATTTCTTTTTTTTGAAAATTCAACTTTTTTAGTAGAAAATTCAACCGTTTGGTTAAAAATTAAACTATTTATTTAAAAAATTAACTATTTGGTTAAAAATTCAACTATTTTGTTAAAAATTCCATTTTTTTCGTTTAAGTTCAAACTGTTTACAAAAAAATCGTCTTTTTTTGTTGAATTCAACTTGTTGAAAATTCGTTTTTCTTTGTTAGAAATTAATTTTTTAAACTGAAAATTTGATGATTCAATTTTTGTTTCAAAAAATAGATTTTTCAGCTGAAAAGTAAACCATTTGGTAGAAAATTCAACTATTTTGTTTAAATTTTTTTTTCGTTCAATTCGACTGGTTGAAAATTAACTAATTTGTAGAAAATTCAACTTATTTTCGGGGTGAAAATTCAACTGTCTTCTACAATATTCGTTCTTTGAATGAACTCAACTAGCTGAAAATTCGTTTTTTTTTGTTAAAAATTAATTTTTTTATTGAAAATTTGAAGATTTCATTTTTGGCTTAAAAAATAAATTTATTCATTGAAAATTCAACTATTTTGTTGAAAAATGGTTTTTTCTCATTCATTGCAAGTAGTTGAAAAATCGACTTTTGGTAGAAAATTAATCTTTTATGGTAGGAGAGATTCTTAGATAAAAATAAATTTTTTTGTTGAAAATTTAATTTTTCGGGTCGAAAATTCAACCGTTTTCTAAAAAATTATTTTTTTAAAATGAATTCGCCTGGTTGAAAATTCATTTTACTTTGTTAAAAATTAATTTTTTAAACTGAAACTTTGACGATTCTATTTTTCTTTCAAAAAATAGATTTTTCAGTTGCAAATTCAAAAATTTGGTTGAGGATTCAACTATTTAATTCAAAATTATTTTTTTTTCGTTTAATTTAACTGGTTGGAAATTAATCATTTATGTATTTTATATAATTGAATATTAAATGAACTTTTTGTGGAAAATTCCACTTTTCGGGTTGAAAATTCAACTGCCTTCTTCAAAAATCCTTTTTTTTTATGAATTCAACTGGTTGAAAATTCGTTTTTCTTTTTTAAAAAATAATCTTTTAATTGAAAATTTACCGATTCCGTTTTTGGTTCAAAAAATAGATTTTTTCGTTGAAAATTTAACTATTTTGTTGTAAAATTAATTTTACACAAACAAAACAAAGAAATTTTCAACCGAAGTAATGAATTTTTAACTAAAATAATGAATCTTCAACTGGAATAAATGAATTTTAAACGAAAAAGAAGAATTTTTAACAACAAAGTTTAGCTTTCAACCAAGTAGTTTTATTTTCAACCAAAAAGATGAATTTTTAAACAAGAAGATTAATTTTTTATCAAAAAAGGCTATTTTCAACAAAATACACCAATTTTCGACTAAAAAACATTAAATTTTAACCAAAAATAGAACAGTTAATTTTTCAGTTAAAAAAATTAATTTTCAACGAAGTTGATGAATTTTAAACAAAATAGATGAATTTTCAACTAAAATGATGAATATTTAACTGGAATAATTGAATTTTCAACCAAAAAGATAAATTCTCAAAGAAGAATATTTTTCAAAAAAGAAGATTAATTTTCTACCAAAAAAAAAAACGATTTTTTTAACAAAATACATAAATTATCAACGAAACAGTTTAATTTTTAACTGAAAAAGACAAATTTACAAACCAATAATTGAATTCTGAACTAAATAAGATCAATTTTCAACCAAAAATGGAATAGTAAACAAATTAATTTTTAACCAAACTTATGAATTTTTAACTAAAATTATGAATCTTCAACTAAAATAGTTGAATTTTCAAACAAAAAGATGAATTTTCAAAAAATATACATGAATTTTCAATTAAAGAAGATAAGTTGACAAACAAAAATTGGATAGTTAAATTTTCACTTAAAAAAAATTAATGTTCAACAAAAGAGATGAATTTTCAACCAAAAATGGACGCCTAATTTTAAGTTTAAAAAAATTGATTTTCAGACAAAAACAAATTTTAACGAAAATATCTAAACTTTCAACCAAAGGAGACGAATTTTCAAACCAAAAAGACGAATTTTCAAACAAAAAAAAGTTACATTTTCAAATAAAGTAATGAGTTTTCAACTAAAATGGTAAATAACTAGAATAATTGAATTTTCAACCAAAGAGATAATTTTTACGAAAAAGACGAAAATTTCAACTAAAAAAGAATGAAAATTGTAGATAAATAATTGTAATTTAAATAAGATTTTTTTCTAGTGAAAATAGGAATGTATTAATTATTTGTACAATTTTTGGATAAATAAAGTGTATTTTATTATTTTATAGAGTATCGTTTTCTGGTAAGTAATTACAAAAATCTTTATAATATATGAGCAAGTCTAGATATTTTTAATTAAACAATAAGAAACGGCGAAGAAGAATGTTTAAAATGGTTGCAATAAGATAAAATTTATATTATTTATTGAAAAAATTATAATTACACCTATTTTTAAACTTTTCCTTGTACTATAATTTCATAGGTTGATTAGAGAAAATTATTTTCGAATCTGAACACTCGCATTAGTCTAAGTTGTAACTTTTTATTCTCTTATTAGACATTTGTCTTTTTTTATTGATTTTTTTATTTTTTGAGATATAAAATTATCCCCATGAATAAAAATAATTCAATGAAAGTTTTTTAACACATTTTTCAAGGATGACTGAAAAATCCCGAAAAATAAAATTCCCGTCACTGGGAAATTCCCAAATAATAAAATTCCCGTAAAATAAAATTTCCAAATAATAAAATTCCTGTAAAATAAAATTTCCAAATAATAAAATTCCCGTAAAATAAAATTTCCAAATAATAAAATTCGCGTCAGAAAATTGCCGAATTATAAAATATCCGAACTAGAAAATTCCCGAATTCAAACCATTAAAAATACAATAATCAAATATTTCTATTAAAAACATATTTTTAATGTTTAAAGTTTCTAAAATTATTGTTTGAATTTGAAATAACAATAATTGAAAAAAATTGCGTACAGAAATATATTTTTTTCAATTATCAAAATTATCCAAACAATGATTTTACAAATTTTTTACATTAAAAATAATTTTTTTATTGGTAAAAATATTTGATTATTGTATTTAAAATAATTGAATAATATTTATAAATTTTTTTTTAACTGTTTAAATTCGGGAATTTTATAATTCGCGAATTTTCTAGTTCGGATATTTTATAATCCCGCAATTTTCTGTCGGGAATTTTATTATTAGGAAATTTTATTATACAGGAATTTTATTATTCGTGAAGCTTCCAATTCGAGAATTTAACAGTGTCGGGAATTTCATTTTTCGCAATTTTTCCGTCGTACACTGAGCGAAGAATTCCCGTGTAGTTCGGGTTTACACCCCAATAGTTCGGGTGGTTTATCTTTTTTTTTTTTTCACACGAAGGTTTGGTGCGCTTGCACTACTGAGACGTGCGATCACCCGAACCATTCGGGTGCTCAACCGAAACAGCAGCAACCGAAGTGGTGGGGAGCCCGCCCCAATGCTTGGGGAGCTTGCACGAATGATTCAGGAGATTCGAGTCGTGAACCGCGTTGGATGTTGCGCGTTCGACGTTTGCGCATATTCGCTAATGGCCGCAGCTGATGAACATCAGGTTCTTCCCGAATGTCACTCTTTCTAGGTTATGTCGAATTTATTGTTCATCACTCATATTTATACTAACGGAGCATTCTAAGATTAGGTAAATCACATAATTGAAAACTCGATAATGTACATGTAGTGCTTTAGGACAGGGTTGAACTGTAATCATCAACGTGTAAGATTTTTAATTGATTCCAGTTATCTAACGACCTTAATCATTCGTGCCACTAGCCGAATCATTCGTGCAAGCTCCCAAAATATTGGGGCGGGCCCCCCACCACTTCGGTTGCTGCTGTTTCGGTTGAGCACCCGAATGGTTCGGGTGATCGCACGTCTCAGTAGTGCAAGCGCACCAAACCTTCGTGTGAAACAAAAAAAAAGAGAAACCACCCGAACTATTGGGGTGTAAACCCGAACTACACGGGAATTCTTCGCTCAGTGTACCAACAATCTCGAAAAATAAAATTTTCTAAATAGAAAATTCCCGAAATCAGATTTATTAATAAATAATAGTTTTAATTTTTTTAATTCGGAAATTTTAATGTCGAAGTTTTTAATTTCGGTAATATTATAAACTAATTTAGGAATTGTACAATTCAGGATTTTTATACTTCGGTAGGGACGACTGAAAATCCCGAATAATAAAATTTTCAAAATTATAAAACTGCCGAAATATAAAAAATTCCCGAATTTTAACATTCCCGAATTTAAACAATTAAAATTTTTGTTGTTAAATATTATTTATTTATTGAAAATAAAATAATCAAATATTTTTATTAAAGAAATTTTTCTTTAATTTTTAAAGTTTTCTAAAATTATTGTTTGAATTTAAAATAACAATAGTTCAAAAAAATATATGTCTGAATGAATTGAATACTGCAAAGTTTGTTTGGAAAATTTTATTAGGTTCGGAGAAAATTTAGTGGGACGACTGAAAAATCCCGACAAATAAAATTTCCGGAACTGTCAAATTTCCGAATTGGAAAATTCTCGTATAATAAAATTCCCGAAATTATAAAATTGCCGCAACATAAAAATTGCGAATCGAAAAATTCCCGAATAATAAAAAAAATAAGATAAGACCATTTTTTTAAATCTTTAAAGTCTTTTATAATTATTGTTTGGATTTAAAATAACAATAATTGTAAAAAAATTGTATAAAAAAATAAATTCAAAAACACGTGCAGCTCAAATGAAAAAAAAATTGATCCCTAAATTTTTTCCGAACTTAATAAATTTTTCCAAACAAACTTTGCAGGTTTCAATTTAGCACTGATTTATCTCGGAGTTTCTTAATTTTTTTTTTTTTTAATTAAAAATGCGGCTTTTGAGAACAGTTTACGTAATTTTTTTATAAATACAATGCAAATTTTCAAACGAAAATAATATTTATACAAAAAAAAAAAACAATTTTTTCATTGTTTAAGTTCGGGAATTTTCTTGTTCGATTACTTTATAATTCAAAAATTTTCTGTCGGGAATTTTATTATTAAAAATTTCCAAATTCCGGATTTTTATACATATTTCACCAATTTTATTATTCAGGAATTCTCTTATTCGGGAATTTTCTAATTTAGGAATTTTTAAATTCAGGATTGTTATATTCCGGCAATTTTATAATTTAGCGAATTTTCTATTACGAATTTTTTTTCGGAAATTTTACAGTTTCGGGAATTTTATTTTTCAAAATTTTAATTTTTTTATTTGTTGACTAAAAATGTAGAATTTAGGCTAGCGAGCGTGTTCAGATTCGAAAATTAATTTTTTTCCTCGTAAAATTTTCAAAAAATTATTAAAATTTTTTGAACGTCTTTTCGTGAAATGTGCCCAATCCGGCTCTTTAATTCTACAATAGGCGGGTTTGTTTTTCCATTTTTTTCTGATTCAATTTTAAAATTAGAATAAAATTTTGAAAAGAAAAATGTTCCTATATGTTCAAAAATGATGGAAATTTTTTGTATGTACAGTTTTTGTTAATAAATAGTAATGAAGAGTTATAAATTAAAAACAAAATTTTTGTTCAATGCAGAATTTTTTTTGAAAACGTGCAAAAAAAAAAGTTTTTTGATTGATTATTACTCTCAAAATTGGTTAATTGTGTCATTAATTCCACAAAATAATAACAATTCACGATTTACAGGGGGAAAAATGGTTTGAACAAATTATTATTTTTTTTATTATTACTCTTCACATTCATCACCAGTGTCATTGAACTCGAAAAATACTAACTTTTTACTTAATGGAAGAAAACAATTTTTTTTAGCAAATAATTTTTTTTTAAACGATTGAAAATTATTTAAAAAATACTTGGAAACTTGTAACTTATCGAATAAAAATAATTCGTGATGAAAAATTCCAAAAAATACCGTATTTAGCACGAATTTTAAATAAAACTGCTATTTTGCATTTTTGCGGGATTTGCGGGGATTTAACTAAATTTAGAAAACATGTTTTTTGCAAATTTTTGAAAAAATCTAAATTAAACAAATCATTTTTTAATTTCTAATTTTTTATCACCATTCATTAGCAAAAACTGTAAATACAAAAAATTTGCCATAATTTTTGAACTAATAGAACAATTTTTTTTCTTCAAAAATGTTATTTAAACAAACCCGCCTATTTGACAATTACTTTAAAAATTCTATTTATTTAACATATAATTATTTATTAATCTGAAAACCTTTTCCTTAATGTTTTTTGTCCGAAATTCCTTTTTTTAAATGTTGAAGGAATTTCTTCTTCGTCATCAGATCCTGTGATTATCCTCTTTACGGTTTTTTCTTTAAAAACCCGTTGAGAAGGCGGCGGCTGTTCATTTTGCAAAGTTGGTGCGGCGACTGCTTCTTTTTTTGTTGGCAATTGCCAATCGATTGGTTTTGTTTTACTGAAATAAAAAAATATTTTATTTCAATGCTTTCTACACTAGAATCTCGATAGTAATTAATATAATTATTAATAATGAATATATTAATTAATATAATTTTGTAAGGTTTAAATTTAAACAAATTTTTCTATTGGTATGAAAATTATAGTAATTTTTCTTTATGTACAACCAATTTTTATATTAAAAATATAACATTTTTCAAGTTAAAATAGTTTGAAAATGAGCAAAAATGACGTTTTTTAAGAGTTCTTTAATTTTAATTAAAATTATAAAAAAGTTATTATGTATGAGCTATAATTTCTTTAGATTTGTAAAAAATTCTTCGACATACAAAAATTTAAAAAAATTAGTAAAAATTAACTGTATTTAAAAAATGTCATTTTTTCTAATTTAACAAAATTCTGACTGACATGAAAGTTATATTTTGTAAATTTTAATTTTTAATAACATTAAATACCAAAAAGTTTACATAAAAAAATTACTATCATTTTGGAACCCATAGGAAAATTACTTCAAATTCTTTTTTAAGTTAGAATTTAAAAAAAAAAATTTTCTTAACTTTAAGGCTGCTAAAAAAACAGTTGTAAACTACTAAAATCATAAATTTGAAACAAATTCAATGTTACGTCTAAGAATTTTTTTTTTCGAGATCTAAGAGAATTATGCCTTCCTTGTTTTATAGAGCAACTACAGACATGTAATTAATAAATTAAACAAAACAAATTTAATAAAAATGAACTGAATTTTAAAAAATCTCATTTTTACTAATTTTTAAAAAATTCTTACTGAAACAAAAGTTATATTTTATAAATTTTAATTTTTTCATAGCAGTAAAAACAATAAAAAATTCCCGAATTATAAAATTCCGGAATTAAAACAATCAAATAATTATTTTTATCAATACTATTTATTTATTACAAATAAAACCATGAAAGATTCTAATAATTTTTTTTGATATTCAATTTATTTTGTTCAATTATTGTTTAAATTCAAAATAACAATTGAAACAAAAATTCAATGCACGTTTTTTTAAATTGTGCATAGTAGTTTTTTTAAATTATTGCTCTTGTAACAAAAATCTTGTTCTTGTATTGTTCTTTTACATTGAGAATTTTTTTTTTCAATTATTGTTATTTCAAATTCAAACAATAATTTAAAAAAATACATTGAACATCCAAAAAAAAACGTTTGTTACTAAAATATTAATAATACTATTATTAAATAAATAATTTATTATATATATTATATTTATAATAATAAATATTACTAAATTTGATAATTTTCTAGTGTATGGAATTTTGCAGTATCAGATATTTTAGAATTCGGCAATTTTCTGTCGGAAATTTTATTATTCGGGAATTTTCAAATTCACTAATATTATAAATTTTTCGAGAATTTTATTATTCGAGAATTTTCCGACTAAAGACATGGCATACGTAAATTTAAAAAAAAATTATAAAAATTAACTGAATTAAAAAAAGTCATTTTTGTAATATTAACAAAAGTTGTATTTTATCAATTTTAATTTTTCAATAGTATTGAATACCAAAAACTGTACATAAAAAAATTACAATAATTTTTCAACTCATAGGGAAATTTTTTCAAATTCTAAAAATAAACCCTATTTATTATATTACGGTAGTTTTCGTGCCAAACATCAGATCTCTGAAAAAAATAGTTTTTCTATGATTCTAAGAATAAAATAATATCACAGATGTAATTTAAAATGAAAAATAACATTATTTTTAATAAAAATGCTAAAACTTACAAAAAACATTTATTTTAACAATGTGTTTTGTAACAGAATTTTTCTTACTATCGTTTATTAAAAAATTTTTGAAAAATGGTTGAATTTGAATAAATTTATTATTTTTTCTTGGAAAAAATTCTCCACAACTTTACTGTTTCCAATTTTGAAAGTAAATTTTTCTATGGCTGAAATCGTCAAAACCATTTTTTTTTTCATAGAAAACCTTTTATAAAAAAATAACTATATTTGTAGAAAATAAGACATAATTTATTAAATCTCGACGATTTTTAACAAATTGGCAGGAAGCGTAAGAAAAAATAAAATAAATATTGTTCAAATAATTACTTTTCGTAAGTTTTACAGGTTTTTAATAAAAAACTTTTTTTCTTTTATAAAAAATGACTGATTTTAATGCCTAAAATCATAGAAAACTTTTTTTCCAGCGACCCCTTTTATTTATTTAATTTTTTGTTCTATTCTGTATTATATTCTATTCTATTTTATTCTATTATATTTTATTCTATTTTATTTTAATATATTTTATTCTATTTCATTATATTCTATTCTATTCTATTGTATTGCAGTGCATTGCAGTGCATTGCATTCTATTCTATTTTATTCTATTATACTTTATTCTATTCTATTTTATTTTATTGTATTATATTTCATTCTATTCTATTCTACTGCATTGCATTCTATTCTATTTTATTCTATTATATTTTATTCTATTTTATTTTATTTTATTCTATTTTATTCTTTTTTATTCTATTTTACTCTATTTTATTCTATTTTATTCTATTCTATTGCATTGCATTCTATTCTATTCTATTTTATTCTATTTTATTCTATTGCATTGCATTGCACTCGATTCTATATAATTCTATTCTATTTTATTTTATTTTATTCTAATTTATTCTATTTTATTCTATTCTATTCCATTGCATTGCATTCTACTCTATTCTATTTTATTCTATTTACTCTATTATATTTTATTATATTTTATTTTATTCTATTTTATTCTATTCTATTGCATTGCATTCTA
>CAKNYM010051481.1:30197-42852 GCA_932195095.1 Andricus curvator
TATTCCGGAATTTTTCAATTCGGGAATTTTATTATTCGGTAATTTTCAAATTCTGAAATTTTATTTTTAGGAAATTTTATAATTCGGGAATTTTATTAATCGAGAATTTTCCAATTCGGTAATATTATAAACTGTTTGGGAATTTTAGACAATTTTATTAATCGACAATTTTCCAATTCGGGAATTTTATAATTCGGGAATATTATTACTCGAAAATTTTATTATTCGATAATTTTATAATTCGCGAATTTTATTAAGCGAGAATTTTCCAATTCGGGAATATAATTATTCGAAAATTTTATTTTTCGGAAATTTTATAATCCCGGAATTATTCAATTCGGGAATTTTATTATTCGGGAATATTATTACTCGAAAATTTTATTATTCGGTAATTTTATAATTCGGGAATATTATTACTCGAAAATTTTATTATTCGGTAATTTTATAATTCGGGAATTTTATTAATCGAGAATTTTTCAATTCGGGAATTTTATTAATGGAGAGTTTTCCAATTCGGGAATATTATTATTCGAAAAATTTATTTTTCGGCAATTTTATTATTCCGGAATTTTTAAATTCGGGAATTTTATTATTCGGTAATTTTATAATTCGGGAATTTTATGAATCGAGAATTTTCCAATTCGGGAATATAATTATTCGAAAATTTTTCGGAAATTTTATTATCCCGGAATTTTTCAATTCGGGAATTTCATTATTCGGGAATATTATTACTCGAAAATTTTATTATTCGGTAATTTTATAATTCGGGAATTTTATTAATCGAGAATTTTTCAATTCGGAAATTTTATTAATCGAGAATTCTTCAATTCGGAAATTTTATTAATCGAGAATTTTCCAATTCGGGAATTTTATTATTCGAATTATTTATTATAAATACAAGAATGACAAGTGAATGAGGACCATAAATAAAATAATTTTTATAATACACCATATAAAATGTATTTAAAATTATAGATGTGACCATTATTTACAATATTTCAGGGAGGTGAAAACATTTTTTGGTGAATAAATTATTTAAAAAAATTAATGTGGGTACTATATTAAATTCAATTTTAAAAGCTTTAAATTCCTAAAATTGCAAGTAAAAATATAGCACTTTAACAAAATAGATGGATTTTTAACCAAATAGTTCAATTTTTAAGTAAAAATATTAATAATTTCCAATTAAGAAAATTAATTTTCGACTAAAAAAGTCCAATTTTCCCCAAATTATATAATTTTTCAACCAAACAGTTGAATTTTCGACTAAAAAATATTATTTTTTAACCAAAAATCGAACAGTTACATTTTAAATACAAAAATAAAAAATTCAACCAAAAAAAGGACAAATTTTTAACAAAATATTAAAATCCTCAATTTAACCAAAAAGGTGAAATGTCGACCAAAAGAGATGAATTTTCAAACCAAAAAGACTAATTTTCAACTTAAAAAGATAAATTTTTTTACCAAAACTGGAATAGATGAATTTTCAGTTAAAAAGTTAATTTTCAGCCCAAAAAAAAAGTAATAGCTGATATTTCAACTGAAACATATTTTAATTTAGATCAATAACAGTTAAATTCAAGCAAAAAAAGAATGCACTTTCAACAATCAAAAAAATTATTTTTTAAGAAAGTAGTTCAACTTTAAGCGAATTAATTGAATTTTTAACTAAAAAAGATAAATTTTCAACCAAAAATGGAATAGTTAAATTTTTAACAACAAAGATTAATTTTCAACAACAAAAAAATCCTTTTTTAACATAGTAGTTGAACATTCAACCAAGTACTGAAATTTTCAGCTCAAAAAGAAAAATTTTGAACCAAACATGGAATAGATCAATTTTAAAACAAAAAAATTAATTTTCAAGAAAGAATGAAATAGTTAGTAGTTCAACTAAACAAATAGATTTTTAAATAAAAAACAGTTAAATTCAACCAAAAAATATGAATATTCAACCAAGTACTTGAATTTTTATACCACAAAAGATCAAACTATAAAAAAAAAATTGAATTTTCAACAAGATATTTCAATTTTCAACCAAAAAAATATTTTTTCAGTTAAAAAGAAACAAAATTCAAACTTAAATGTTGAATTTTCAACAAAAAAGTTATTTTTTAATGAAATTATTGAAATTTGTCCAAAATCGTTGATTTTTCAAAACCAAAATATGAATTTTCAACTAATAGTTTAATTTTCAAGCAAAAAAATCTTCAACCAAAAAAAAAACTTCAACCAAAAATGATAACTTTTTAATTAAATTGTTTATTTTTCATGAAAATAACTAATTTTTCAACCAAATAGTTGCATTTTTATAACAAAGAAAATCAAACTATAAAAAAAATGAATTTTCAACAAGATAGTTCAATTTTCAACCAAAAAATATGTTTTCAGTTAAAAAGAAACAAAATTCAAACTTAAATGTTGAATTTTCAACAACAAAAATTTTGTAGTCAAGAAAGAACAAAATTTCAACTTGATTGATGAATTTGTAACAAAAAAGTTAATTTTTAAAAAAATTGTTGAATTTTCAAAACAAAAATATAAATTCTCAACAAAAAAGTTGAATTTTCCACGAAACATTATAAGTTTTCAATAAAATTGTTGCATTTTCATGAAGAGAATTAATTTTCTTCAAATTCTGTCCAAAGAGATGAATTTTCAGCACAAGAGTTGAATTTTCAAACAAAAAACATTTTTCAGCGAAGAAAAAAAAATTCAAAAAAATTATTGAATTTTTAACAAAAAAGTTAATTTTCAACAAAATTGTCGAATTTTGTACAAAACAGTTGATTTTTCAAAATCAAAATATAAATTTTCGACCAATACTTAAATTTTCTTTCATAATAGTTTTATTTTTAACCAGATATTCTTTGTCAAGGAACAAAGAAAAAGTTACAACTAATTTTCGAATTTTCAACAAAAAAGTTAATTTTCAAGAAAACTGTTAAATTTTCGAAACCAAAGTATAAATTTTTATCCAAAAGTTGAATTTTCTACCCAAAAATAATTTTTAACAAAACAGGTGAATTTTCAACCAAAAATTATAACTTTGTAATAAAGTTGTTAAATTTTCAACAAAAAAGTTAATTTGTAACCAAAAATAATAACTTTTCGATCAAATTGTTGCATTTTCATCAAAATAATTGACTTTTCAACCCAACAGTTGCATTTTTAATCAAAAAAGATCAAATTTCTATGAAAAGATATGAATTTTCAGTAAAAAAGTTGAATTTTCAACCAAAATAACATTTTTCAGTCAAGAAAGAAACAAATTCCAACACAATTGCTGACTTTGTAACAAAAAAGTTAATTTTCAAAAAAATTGTTGGATTTTCAAAACCAAAATATAAATTTTCAACCAATAGTTGAATTTTCTACCTATATAGTTAAATTTTCATATAATTAAATAATTTATATTATATATAATATATAATATATAATAATTAAATAATTAAATAAAAAGAGTTCTCAATAAAACTTTTAGATTGTCAACCAAAAATTAATACTTTTTAATAAAATTGTTGAATATTCAACAAAATAGTTAATTTTCAAACAAATAGTTGAATTTTCGATCCAAAAAGACGATTTTTTAACAAAATATTTAAATTTTCAACCCAAAAAGACAATATTGTAACAAAGCATTTGAATTTTTAACCAAAAAGGATAAATTTTTAACAAACTTGTTGCATTTTTATCAAAATAATTAAATTTTCAACCAAATAATAAAATTTTTGACGAAAAGAGATGATTTCTCAAACAAAAATATAATAGTAGACTATTCAACCAAAAAGAATTAGCTCAACTAAAATAGTTTGTTTTTCTTGTAGGACTCTATTAACTTAGGGGGCTCTATTCACAAAAAGGGGAAAAGAGGAGAATTTTTTGTTGATAATTTATAGACTAAAGAATAATAGTTTAAGTAAAAATTGAAGCTCATTTTTAATACTTTTATAATATTAAGTTAGAAAAATGAAATTTTGGCTTAAAAAATAAAGTTATTTTAAATAAAAAAAAAGAAGTTGAAAACGATGGAAAGTTTAACTAATTGGTCCTTATTCAGTTGTCATTCTCATCTCTTCATTTAAATTGGACAGATTGTGACAGCGTTTTTTTTTACATTCCCATCGTATTTCTTTTTATACGTCTCATTTATTTCCCTTTGACGTAAGAAAAATTCCCATTTTTATGAAAAGAAATTTGTCACTACCAATCCATAAAAACCATTATTTAAAGCTCCTTTACTTTCTTTGACATATTCACATCTCTTTGCTTATTTTTGTAAATTGAGGTGAAGATGAAAGTAAAATAAATTGTACCATTTGTTTCGATGTTCCAGTAGTATGAATATCCCTCGGGACTCTGGGCTTCGTACCAACGTTTCGTAATTCCCTTATTTCCTTCCTGAGTTGTTTTACTTTTCTGTTTTTTGTTTTGCTTGCTTTGGCCTCCTCCATTAGGATTACCTTTGGGATGCGAAGGTGGTTTTTGTTTCTTTCTCGAATCGAAGGGATCCACATTGTGCGAAAACTGAACAAAAAATTAGTCAGACGTTAATTAAGTTCTTCAAACCTCCCCCTCCCATACTTTCTCTACTTTCCCCTCTCCACCCTCACCACAAACTTCAGCATTCTCTAACCTCCCTTACCCAACTTGTTCTTTCTCTATTTCACCCTCTCCTCACTTTCTCAGCTAACAATCCCCTTCCCCTACTTTCCTTCCCTAGCCAGCCCTTCCCCTCCCCCTACTCACACTACCTTAGTAGCCCTCCCTTCACTTCCCTCACTAGCCACCCTCACTTCCAATCACTTCCCCTACTTCCTCTCCCAATTTTTCCTTCACTACCTCTCCCAAATTTTCCCTCACTTCCTCTACTGACCCCCCCCCCCCAGTTCCCCTATGTACCCATCGCTTATCCCCCCCTACTCACCCTTCCCTAATTGACACTCACTTCCCCTGCACCCCCTCCCCTAATATCCCATCACTTTCTCTACTTCCCATCCCTTATTCACCCTACTTCCCAACCCTCACTTCTCCTGTTTCCCCTCCTCTGACTTCCCCATCACTTCGCCTACTTCCTGTTTCCTCATATACTCTTGCTTACCCTAGTTCCTCTACTCACCGTTATTAACTTCCACTCATTTCCCTTCACCTCCTATACTTACTAACACTACCCTTACTTCTCCAAGCTTCCCATACGTTCCCTTACCGTATTACCCCTACTTCAACACCGCTCATTTCCCCTACTTCCTAACCCATCATTTCGTCTACTACTCCGGCCCTCTTTTCCTCTCCCCACAGTTTCTCTACTACACATCCCCTAATTTTCCCTCGCTTTCCCACCCTAATTTCCCCTACTACCCATCCCCTTATTTCCCCTCGCTTTCCTACCCTAATTTCCCCTACTACCCATCCCCTTCTTTCCTCTAGCTTCTCATACACCCACCCTCATTTCCCTCATTCGCGCAATCCATATTTCTCCTCGCGTCCCCCACTTTCCTACCCTCATTTCCCCTAACGTCCTCTACTTCTCGACCCCTCATTTCCCTTTACCTCCTATACCACTCCTAGCCTTATTACCCTAAGCTTCCCATACTTTCCCTATCCGCATTTCTCCTACTTCCTCACCCCTCATTTCCCTTACTACCCCTACCCTCTTTTCCCCTCGCTTCCCCTCCCTCAGTTCCGCTACTACACCGACCCTCTTTTTCCCTCGCTTCCCCTCCCCACAGTTCCCCTACTGCACATCTCCTCATTTCTCCTCGCGTCCCTCACTTCCCCACCCTCATTTCCCTTCACCTCCTATACTACAGCTACCCTCATTTCCCTACGCTTCCCATACTTTTCCTCCCGCATTTCCCCTACTTCGTCACCCCTCATTCCCCCTACTACCCATACCCTCTTTTCCCCTCGCTTTCCCTCACACAGTTCCCCCTACTGCCCTATCCCCTCTTTTCCCCTCGATCCCCCACCCTCATTTCCCCTACTACCCATCCTCTCATTTCCCCTAGCTTCTCAAACTTCCGCGCTCATTTCCCTCACTCTCACTACTTCCCCATTTCTCCTCGCGTCCCCCATTTCCCCACTCTCATTTCCCCTCACATCCACTACTTCTCCACTCCTCATTTCCCTTCACCACCCCCACTTCCCAAGCCCTTATTCACCATACTTCCCCACCCTCACATCTCCTGTTTCCCCTCCTCTTACTTCTCCATCACTTCGCCTACTTCCTGTTCCCTCATATACTCTTGCTTACCCTAGTTCCCCTTCTCCCCGTTATTAACTTCCCCTCATTACCCTTCACCTCCTATACTTACTAACCCTACCCTTACTTCCCCAAGCTTCCCATACGTTCCCTTACCGCATTTTCCCTACTTCCATACCCCTCATTTCTCCTACTTCCTAACCCCTCATTTCGCCTACTACCCCGGCCCTCTTTTCCTCTCCCCACAGTTTCTCTACTACACATCCCCTAATTTTCCCTCGCTTCCCCACCCTAATTTCCCCTACTATCCATCCCCTCATTTCCCCTCGCTTTCCCACCCCTATCCTTATTACCCTACGCTTCCCATACTTTCGCTATCCGCATTTCTCCTACTTCCATATCCCTCATTTCCCTTACTACCCCTACCCTATTTTCCCCTTGCGCCCCCCCCCAGTTTCCCTACTACACATCCCCTCATTTTCTCTCGCTTTCCCACTTTAATTTTCCATACTACCCGTCCCCTTATTTCCCCTCGATTCTCATAGCCCACCCTCATTTCCCTCATTCCCCATACTTCCCCAATCCTCATTTCTCCTCGCTTCCCCCACTTCCCCACCCTCATTTCCCTTCACCTCCTATACTACCGTTACCCTCTTTCCCTACGCTTCCCATACTTTTCCTCCCGCATTTCCCCTACTTCCTCACCCCTCATTCCCCCTATCACCCATACCCTCTTTTTCCCGCGCTTTCCCTCCCACAGTTTTCCCAATACCTATCCCCTCTTTTCCCCTCGATCCCCCACCCTCATTTCCCCTACCACCCATCCTCTCATTTCCCCTCGCTTCTCAAACTCCCGCGCTCATTTCCCTCACTCCCACTGCTTCCCCACTTTTCTCCTCGCGTCCCCCATTTCCCCACCCTCGTTTCCCCTCACATCCTCCATTTCTCCATCCCTCATTTCCCTTCACCTCCCCCACTTCCCTACCCCTTATTTCCCCACGCATCCTATACTTTCCCTCATCGACTTTCCCCTACTTCCTCACCTGTCATTTCCCGTACTACCACGACACTTTTTTCCCCTCGCTTCGCCTCCCATAAGTTCCCCTACTGAACATCCCCTCATTTCCCCTCGCTTACCTGCACTAATTTCCCCCACTTCCGCACCCTTATTTCTCCACATATCCTCTACTTCCCCACCCCTAATTTACCGTTGCCGCCCCCACTTTCCTTCCCCTTATTTCCCCTTATTTCCGACCAAAGCTATTAGAGTTCCTGTCCGGGGCTACGAAATCATCAAAATTAAGATAATTTTAAATTTAATCTAGTACAAAAATCCATTTGAAATTTTTTTCTCGAAATTGTCATGCCCCCTCCCCCTTCCCCTTTATTCGAATTTACAAAAATTAATAAGTATTTGTCTTTTTTGGGAAAAGAATTAATAAGTATTTTTCTTTTTTTAATTCATAATTAGAGGTTCCTCAAAACCCATGAAGTTTAACACGTATTTCCCATAAGAAAATATACGTTTTTATAAATTTTGGACTTCCCCATAACCTTGTTTTATATAGTTCCAAAATAACCCATAAGTGAAAAATTGTGTTTAGTAATTTTTGGTGCTTATTATTATTTTCTTGCGGGTTTTTTAAGTACAAATTGTTCATAATTAATAAAATCTTACCGTCTGCTGCTAATTACGTGTTTCGAAAAATTGTTTAAACAATTTATTATTTTTTATAGCAATTTTCTCTTAGAATAGAGGTAGAAAGTCGCGTTTTTTTAAATTTTTTCAACATTTCAATTAAAGCAAGGAAATACTTAATGAACATTAACAAAAATGATTTTTTAAACAATTTTTCATTGTTGATAACTATTTTCTCTCAGGATAATGCTAGAAATTTTCGGTTTTTTTCTCAAATTTGAAACTTTTTGTCAACTTTTCACTTAGAGCCAGGTAATAATTAATCAAAGTGAACAAAAATAATTGTTTCAACAATTTGTGCTCAATTATAATATACATAAATAAATAAATTAAAGATTTCTCCATCAAAAAATTAATTGATATAAAGTTTAGTCTGAAATAAGAGGTAAATGAATAATTTTTAAGTTTTTTACTTCAGAAGAAAATTTTCATGAAAGAAAAAAATTGTTTAACAAAATGATTCGCTTTGCTATTTGTTCATTATTTGTTCATAACTAAGAAGCAAACGAAATTCTAGAAATAGTTATAAATAACACCAAATTATTCAAACCAATAATTTATTAACTTGTATTAATTATTACCTGACTCTAACTAAAAAGTTGACAAAAAGTTGGAAATAAAAAAAAACCGAAACTTTCTAACATCATTCTGAGAGAATATTATTATTGTAAATAATATTGAATTGTTTGAACAATTACGTTTGTTAACTTTGATTAATTTCTACCTAATTGTAGTGAAAGTTAGAAAAAGTTGGAAATTTCAGAAAGTCCGAAATTTCCTAGCATTACTCTAAGAGAAGATAATTTAAATAATAAATCATTTAAACAAATTATTTGTTAACTTTCATTAATTATTACTTCACTCTAACTGAAAAGTGACTAAAAAGTTAGAAATTTGGGATAAAAACGCAAATTTCTAGCATTATTCTAAGATAAGATAGTTATAAACGATAATAAATTGTTCAAACAATTATTTTTGTTAACTTTGATTATTTATTCCCTCGCTCTGAGTGAAAAGTTGACAAAAAGTTGGAAATTTCGAAAAAAACACAACTTTCTAGCCTTATTCTTATAAATAATAAAAAATTGTTTAAACAATTATTATTATCAATTTTTATTAATAAATACCTCATTTTAAGTAAGCAGTTCAAAAAATGTTCAAAATTTTAGAAAAAACCGCAAATTTTGAGTATTATTCTAAGAGAATATTATCATAAACAATAAAAAAATTGTTTAATCAATATTTTTGAAACATCTGATAATCGGAAAAAATAAGATAATAATTATGTATTAAAAACAATTTGTACCAAAATAAACAGCAAAAAAATCAGAATTAACGTCAAAAACTGAAAAACACCAATTTTTTTACTTATGGGGGTTTTTTGGGACCCTATAAATAAGAGGCTTATGGGGATGAAATTCAAAAAATAATTTGATTTGTATTTTATTGCTAATTATGAAAAGAAATATTAAGGTACAACTCGATACCAAAAAATACGTCTTTTTTTTCAAACAAATTTGGAAGGTGAAAACATGAAAATAAAAAAAAAATTGGTCCACCCTAGTGCACAGTATGCCAAAAGGGACTTTTTAATAAAAATCGCTCCAACATTTTTTATTTTATAAAAAATAAATTTTATTTAAATTTTTACTTGTGCCAATTTTTTAAAGATTTTTAAATTTAATAAAATTGGTCTTAAATCAGTATAATAATTGTACAGAAATAATTTATAATGTGTTGGAGTGAAAAAAAAAATAATTTTTTTATAATGTTATAAACAAATTAATAAACAAGAGTCATTTTTTCTGGATTTACAATGATTAGTTATTGAAATTCATAGTTCTTACATAAAATATGAGAGAATTAATGTACGATTACGATAGTTAAAAAAGCAGCTTTTTTGAAATTATTAAAACAATTTTTGTATTTATATTTAATTATAAAAATTGTTTAAATAAATAACAGTTTTTGTCGTTTCGAAAAACATGACAGCAAATTTCTTAGTTAATTCCGTGAAAAAGTCAAATAGTGTATTTATTTACAAAAATTGTTTAAATAATTGAAAAAAGCAGCTACTTTTAATTAATATTAGCTACTTTTTAAAATTATTTTTAGCTACATTTTAGCTACTTTTAACTAATATTATACTGATTTAAGGCCTGTTTTATTGAATTTAAAATCATTAAAACAATGACACAATGGCAACAATGGCATAAAAAATGTCGCAGTTGCTCTTTTTTCACATTTTCGTTCGTTGTGGTGTGGTCCAAAAAAAGCTTTACTTCTTTTTCTCAAATGGCACCCCCAAAAAGTTGTTCTTTTTGGTGTCAAAATAACTCCTGATTTTTGGCAGAATTAAAAAAATATATATTTATGGGTAAATAAAATGCTTACTTAATTTAAATAATATCTGCTAATGGACTTTTTTACTTCGACAGGTATACAATGTACTATTTTTACTCAAATAACTCACTAAGATTTTTGGAAGATTTAAAAAGAAAATAGCATTTTATTTTTAAAAATTAGTCAAATTAGGTGACATGAACTTACAAAAAAGGGTTTCGTAGCCTACTGAGTCGTTCAAAACTCCCCCTCCTGCTCCCTCCCCTCTTTTCCTTGCCAACCTCCTTTATCACTCATCTCATTTCGTCTCAAACCTCGTATCGAGCCTTGTGCAGAATCTCGTCTCGAGCATCGCCTTGAATCTCGCCTCGAATTTTATCTTCAATCTCGTTTCGAGCTTCGTCTCGAGCCTTTTGTAGAATTTCGCCTCGAACATTGCCTCGAATCTCGTCTCGAATCACGTCTCGTGCATCGCCTTGAATCTCGTCTCGAATTTCATTTTGAATCTCGTCTCGAACTTCGTCTCGAGCCTTGTGTAGAATCTCGTTTCGAATCTCGTCTCGAATATCGCCTCGAATTTTATCTTGAATCTCGTCTCGAGCATCATCTCGAGCATCGTCTCGAGCCTTGTTTAGAATCTCGTCTCGAGTCTCATGTAGACTCTCTTCTCCAATCTCGTCTCGAATCTGGTCTCGAACATCGCCTCGAATCTTGTCTCCAATATCGCCTAGAATTTTATCTTGAATCTTGTTCCGAGCTTCGCCTGGAGCCTTATGTAGAAATTCGCCCCGAACATTGCCTCGAATCTCGTCTCATGTCTCGTGTAGATTCTCAATTTGAAACTGGTCTCGAATCTCGTCTCGAATCACGTCTCGTGCAACACCTTGAATCTCGTCTCGAATATCACCTCGAATTTTATCTTGAAACTCGTTCCGAGCTTCGTCTCGAGCCATTTGTAAATTCTCAACTCGAATCTGGTCTCGAATCTCCTCTCGAATATCGCCTCGAATTTGACCTTCAATCTCGTCTCGAGCTTTGTCTGAAGCCTTGTGTAGAATCTCGTCTCGAGTCTAATGTAGGCTCCCTACTCGAATCACGTCTCTAATCTCATCTCGAACATCACCTCGAATCTCGTCTAGAATATCGCCTCGAATTTTGGAAGTTTCGAGCTTCGTCTCGAACCTTGTGTAGAATCTCGTCTCGAATCTCATGTAGACTCTCTACTCGAATCGCGTTTCGAATCTCACCTCGAAGATCGCCACGAGTCTCGTCTCGAATATCGCCTCGAATTTTATCTTGAATCTCTTCTCGAGCTTCGCCTCGAGCCTTGTGTGAAATCTCGCCTCGAGCATCGCCTCGAATCTCGTCTCGAGTCTCGTGTAGAAACTCAACTCGAATCTAGTCTCGAATATCACATTGAATCTTATCTTTGATTTCGTCTCGAGCTTCCTCTCGAAACGCGTCTCGAGTCTCGTCTAACATATCGCCTTGAATCTCGTCTCGAATCTCTGCCAAAACAAAATTTTTTTTTTTCTGTCAAAAATCAGGGCTCATTTATTCATTTTGACCCCAAAAGGAACACTTTGTAGGAGCGCCATTTAATAAGAAAAGCCTTTTTTTGGACCACGCTATTATTTAAATAAAATAAAAACTTTTCTTACATTTCTGCCAACGGTATTTTGAAACCTTGGATTGGTTCCTGCTGAAGCAGAGGGCATTTGATTCGGGTTTGTTTCTGCCTACAAATAAAAAATTCATATTCTATATTCAATTTTGGTAAAGCATAATATTTTTTACATTTGCTGAAATTGCTGTAAAACTTACTTTGCTAGTATCGGGCTTTAATTCCTTTTGACGAATTATCGATTCTGCTGTTAAATCTTTAGTGTTATTTTCTACGTCTTTGAGATAAGCAGCCATGGCAGCCTGAAAAAAAATTTCAACAAATTAAGTTCAAGAAAAAAACTTAATAAATATAATTTAAAAAAAATTAAGAGTAGGTGAAACGCCTCTGCAATAGATAATGAACCTACAGTAGATAATTATTGATATAAAATACTAATTTAATATTTGAAACTAAGTTTTGAGAAAGTTTCGGTTAGACTGGTTTAATATGATAGAAATATTTTTGAAGGCCTAATACCAGTATTTTTGATGTTAGATTCAACAGAGGTCTCTGTTATAGAATCGTTGATAGGTAGATAATCTACTGTATCGAAATTAATTTTTATTATGCGAAACTAAATTAAAACGCGAGAAATTACGTTCTAAAAAATTCACTGCAAACTGGATTTGAACCAGCAACCAACTCATTACATGTGACGTGCCTTACCAATTGAGCTATCGCAGTTCACCAGTGAAAATTTCAGAACTTGTATTTCCTTAATTTCGATCGAAATTATTATTTT
>CAKNYM010051481.1:70897-97481 GCA_932195095.1 Andricus curvator
GGGAGAAGAATCCTTTTTCTGAAACACGCTTTATTGTGCAAGATGTTATGTTTTAATACAAGTCAATTTTTACTAGGAATCTGTATTATCAAACCGAGATGGTAACGATCAATCAGAAGAGAAATCTTTTCACACACACTGTGAATGTGGAAATCTACAATATCGATCAAAGTTATCTCTTCTAATACACAAAATCTTTAACGTCCTCTCAGACTAGATGGAGCTATAAATTAAAAAAATTAAATTAAATTTATTCTGAAAAAAGATCTTATTTCGCTCCGCTGGGATTCGAACGCCAGGTCAACTGATTGCCGGCCAGGTGCTCTAACCACTAAACTACTAGACAGATCGGAAAAAAATCCCTTTTCTGAAACACGCTTTATTGTGCAAGCTGTTATGTTTTGATACAAGTCAAATTTTACTAGGAATCTGTATTATCATCGGAGATGGTAACGATCAATCAGAAGAGAAATCTTTTCACACGCTGTGAAAATGGAAATCTACAATATCGGTCAAAGTTACTCTCCTCTAATACAGAAAATCTTTAATGTCTTCTCTTCTTCCGACCTCTCTAGTAGCTTAGTGGTTAGAGCACCTGACCGGCAATCAGTTAATCTGGCGTTCGAATCCCAGCGGAGCGAAAGGAGAAGATCTTTTTTATGAATAAATTTATTAAATTTTTTTTTAAATTTATATCTCCATCTAGTCTGAGAAGACGTTAAAGATCGAGGAACAAAATTCCCGGCCATTTCCCGGCTTTTTCTTGGTTCGCAAACATTTTTCACGTTCACTGAAATTAAAAAATTCTAACTCTTACTTAATGTTAAAAATACCAAATTTGAAACTCGTCCACTGAATACAAATGTTAAAAAGAAAAAAATAAATCTTCCGATTCAGAAAAATAATGAATAACAAAAATTTCCTCAATTCCAGCTCAATAAAAATGTAAAAAAAATTATCCTCCTCCAATTCAGAGAAAAAATATAAAAAAATAAATTTTCGTCTCTTCAAACTCTATAAAAATCTTAAAAGTAAAACATTCCTTTTTCTAATTCAGAAAAAATTGGAAACCAACATTTCCTCCCTTCCAACTCAATACATGTTAAAAATTAAAAAAAATCCCTCTTCCAATTCAGAAAAAAATTTAAAATAAAAGATAAACTCGACATTATATTCCTTAAACTCGACAGAAAGCTTAAAAATAAAAAAATTTCCCTTTTCCGATTCAGAAAAAATTAAAAACAACCAAAATTTCCTCCTTTCTAAATCGATACAAATAAAAAAAACATAAAATGTCCCTCTGCCAATTAAAAAAAAAATTAAAAACTAAATTTCCTCGTTTCCAACTCAATAAAAATGTTAAAAATACGAAATTTTCCGATCTTCAACTCAATAATAACATAAAAAACGAAAAAATTCCTCTTCCGATTCGAAAAAAATTTAAATACCAAAATTTCCTTTCATTCTTTTAAAATGAAAATTGTGAAATTCAAGCGTTATAATAAGTATATTTTATAACGTTTTGAACTTTTTTTTTATTTAATTGATAATTGCTTATTTTAAATAAAGTCAAATATTGCTAAATATTAAAAAGTGTCCTTTTTTTAAGTAACAAATTTCAAATTGAATGGGTTAAAAATGAAATATTTTCGACTGAAACAATATTTAATAAATAAGATTTGTAATTGGAAAAGAGGGTTGATTATGAACCTATTATTTTCAAATTATTTTAAATTTGAAAATAGTTTAGAAAGTTTCAATCGGACGTCTGTAAATTGTTTAATTTTGAACCGATCCAAAATCTCATATCAGACAGTCTAATCTCATATCAGACTTAGCCTCGTCTCGAGTCTCATCTCGAATCTTGTCTAGAGTTGCGTGAAAAAAGTACAATAAAGACCTGGAATAAAAAATTTTGAAACTAAAATATTTTAGAATTCTTCAAACCTGCATTTTAAAATTCTTTAAATTGAATATGTTCGCTTTAAAAATAGTTAAATTAGGCGACATGCGCCTACAAAAAGGGTTTCTCAGCTTATGAAGTCCTTAAAATCTCCCACTCCCTTTCCCCACTCCCCCTCCTTTGCCCCATATCTCATCACGAATCTCGTCTCGAGTCTCCTCTCGTCTCGTGTCTTGTCGTTCACCTCATATCAGGTCTCGCCTCGAGTCTCGTCTTGAATCCCGTCTCGAATCTAGTCAGGAGTCTCGTCAAAAAAGTACTACGAAGGAAAGGATACCCGATCGCCCTATTCCTTTCACCTCTCCCCTCCACGCCTTTGCCTCTTATCACGAATCTCGTCTCGAGTCTCGTTTTAATAGAGAATATGATTAAACTTTAAACCTCATTTTCTCAGATTGACAGTTGAGGAACATGACGTAGTATAACTTTAGGGCAACGAAATAATTATTATTCAGTATAAAAAAATGATTTTATTAATTATGTTATGACTGACTTACTATTTTAGAATTACGAATTGTAAACTGAATGATTTCACAGTTTAAAAGGTAGCAAGTTGAAATTAGACTTATTTTAAATTGCTTTATATCATGTATAATTAGTTTAAATTAGGTATTAATTGATCAATCCTATTTTCGATTTCTTTAGAGTTGACCTTGTGCAATAAATATATATATATATATATATATATATATGTCTTCAGCGACAAGTACTAATACTGCATGAACTTGGACGCTCTGGGAAATTGGATGTTGCCCAGATTATTGACACTCATGTACTCTAGACAATGTGGAGCATCTATCTAAGCAGACAAGCAGGAACCTTGCAGGTCTTCATGCTTAACAACAGGCTTACAAATTCTTGTAGTTTCGAACGATTGAGTGTCCACTGTCCAATCTGACCTTTCAAAGGCCTTGTCCAAATTCCAGTCATAAATAAACTTTTAGATGCATAAATAATTTCATTTTACATTTTAAATCAATATCTAAATTCCTGGGTTTGATAAATGTTTTAGAATTCCAATTCGAGACGAGATTCGAGACAAGGGGCAAAGGAGTGAAGGGGATAGATGAAAGGGAGGGAGATATTTGAAGGACTTAAGAGGCTAAAAACCCTTTTTTGTAGGCGCTTGTCACATAATTCAACTGATTTTTAAGCGTCCATTTTCAACTTGAAGAATTTTAAAATGCAGTTTTGAAGGATTCTAAAATATTTTACTTTAAGTATTTTCCATTCTAGGTCTTCATTTTTAGGGATTCATAGCCCTTATAGTTTCGGTCGGGTGTCTGTTCGTCCGCTGTACTTTTTTCACGAAACAGGATTCACGACAAGACTCAAAACGTGACTCGAGGCGAGATCTGAGATGAGATTAAAGACGAGACGAGACGAGATTCGAGACAAGAGGAGGCCCGAGACGAGATTCGAGATGATATGAGGGGCAAAGGAGGCGAGGAAAGGAAGAGAGGAGAAAGGGAAAAGGGAAGGGGAAATTTGAACGAGGCTACTAAACCATTTTTTGTAGGGGCATGTCGCCTACTTTGACTAGCTTTTAAGTGTACATTTTCGATTTAGAAAATGTTATTATGTAATTTTGAAGGATTCTAAAATATTTTACTTTAAACATTTTTCATTCTAGGTCTTCATTTTTAGGGTTTCTCAGCCCCGGGCGAACCATTTATGGTTTCGGTCGGGTGTCTGTTCGTCCGCTGTACTTTTTTCACGACAAGACTCAAAACGAGACTCGAGGCGAGATCTGAGATGCGATTGGAGACGCGACGAGATGAGATTCGAGACAAGACGAGGCTCGAGACGAGATTCAAGATGACATGAGGGGCAAAGGAGGCGAGGAAAGAAAGAGAGGAGTAAGGGAAAAGGGAAGGAGAAATCTGAACGAGGCTACTAAACCTTTTTTTGTAGGGGCATGTCACCTACCTTGACTAATTTTTAAGTGTACATTTTCAATTTAAAGAATGTTATAATGTAGTTTTGAAGGATTCTAAAATATTTTACTTTGAACATTTTCCATTCTAGGTCTTCATTTTTAGGGTTTCGTAGCCCCGGGCAGAACCCCTCATGGTTTCAGTCGGGTGTCTGTTCGTCCGCTGTACTTTTTTCACGAGACTGGAGACTAGATTCGAGACGGGATACACGACAGGACTCAAAACGAGACTCGAGGTCAGAATTGAGATGAGATTAAAGACGTAACGAGACAAGATTCGAGACAAGAAGAGGCTCGAAACGAGGCTCGAGACGAGGCCATGAATTTTCAACCAAATAATATTAGACAAAAAGATAAATTTTTAACCAAAAATATAAGTTTAGACTTTTAAACCCGAAAAGTAAATTTTCAACCAAAAAGGTTCATTTTCAACCAAGAAAAATTACTTTTCTACCAAAAAGATGAATTTTTAATCCAAAAGGACGAATTTTCTATTCAAAAACACCAATTTTCAACAAAGCAGTTAAATTTTGGCCTAACAAATGTTAACACTTTGGTTGAATTTTTAATTAAGGAGTAGAATTTTGAAGACAGAAAGAAAAATTTTTCAACAAATAGTCGAACTTTCGACCGAATAGTCGAATTTTCAAACAGAAAAGATTAAACTTCAACCAAGAAACATGACTTTTCTACCAAAAAGACGAATTTTCGATAAAACACTTGACATTTTATAATGAAATAGTTAAATTTTCAACCAACAACGATGAATTTTCAGCAAAATTGTTAAATTTTCAACAAAATAAATAATTTAATTAAAAAAAAAAAACGTATTTCTACGCAAAACGATGAATTTTCAATCAGGAAGGATGAATTTCCTATCCTAAAAGACGTATGTTTAACAAAACAGTTTAATTTTCGACCAAAACAGACGACTTTTTAAAAAAATAGTTGGTTTTTTAACAAAATAATAAAATTAAAAAAAAATAGTATAATTTTTAAGCAAAAGGTATGAATAATATACCAAAAATATACTAGTAGACTGTATAAATAAAAAATTGAAACTGAAGAAAGAGAGGCACTATAATAGTAGACTTTTCAACCAAAAATAATTCAGTTTTAATCAAAATAGTTGAATTTTCTTATTGGGATATATTAATTCAGTTCCTATAGGAACTGATAAAGAAGGAATTTTTAAAAAAAGGGGAAAATTAATATTTGTATAATTTAATTAATTATTAGCTGATTGATTTTTTCACAATACATATTAAATTCAATGAAAATCAATTTAAAAAAATAATTAATTAACATAAATTGAGTATTTATTTTAAGGGTATGTAATTGAATATTGGATATAATTTGTATAATAAAAGTGTATTTATGATTAAAATACCTCTATTCCAATTATATGAGTTTTCAAATGTTTCTGATGTTGTGAAATGAGTATCTACATTCTGATTTCAAAATTATATAAACATATATTTTAATTTGGTATGAAATTAGTTTAAAAAGTTATAAATAATTCGTATTTTCAGAAAAATATAAGATAAAAATTATTTGAATGTTTTTATGAAAATAATTTTTGATTTCTTTTTATGTTGCAAACTGATTAATTAATTATTAACTGATTCCATCATACTTAAATTTTCTGGAATTAGTTTGTAAGGTTATTAATAAATGAAATTTTCAGAAATGAAAGCTTAAATTTGTAAAAAATATAAAGTAAAAATTATTTGAATGTTTCGATGAAAATTATAGTTCAATGCTATAATTTGTATAATAAAAGTGTATTTATGATTAAAATACCTGTATTTCAATTATATGAGTTTTCAAATGTTGCTGATGTTGTGAAATGAGTATCTACATTCTGATTTCAAAATTATATAAACATATATTTTAATTTTTTATGAAATAAGTTTAAAAAGTTATTAATAATTAAGATTTTTCCAGAAAAATATAAGATACAAATTATTTGAATGTTTTTATGAAAATAATTGTTTATTGTTATCAATGTCAATTAGGTAACATAAATTGATTATTGACTTTAAGTTTATGTAATTGAGTACTGCCTATTATTTGTATAATAAAACTTTATTTTTGTTTAAAATACGTCTCTTACAATTATATATTTGTTTGAATGTTTGTGATATTGTGAAATAAGTATCTGAATTCAATTTTCAAAATTATACGTACATATGTTTTGATTTTTTCGAAAATTAGTATAAAAGGTTATTAATAATTCAAATTTTCAGAAACGAAATTGCAAGCTTAAAAAAAATATAAAGTAAAAATTATTTAAACTTTTCAATTAAAATAATTTTTTAATGCTTTTTATGTTGTAAACTAAATAATTAATTATTAACTGAGTATGTTAAAACTTAAGTTTGCTGGAGTTAGTTTAATAGGTTATTAATAAATTAAAATTTCAAAAATGAAAGTTTAAATTTATAAAAAATATAAATTAAAAATTATTTGAATGTTTTGATGAAAATTATAGTTCAATGCTTTTTATTTAGTGAACTGATTAATTAATTATTAGCTGATTGATTTTTTCACAATACATATTAAATTAAATAAAGATTAAAATTGAGTTTTTTCAAAATTAAGTAACATAAATTGATTATTTATTTTAAGGCTATGCAATTGAATATTGGCTATAATTTTTATAATAAAAGTGTATTTGTGTTTAAAATACCTCTATTCCCATTATATAAATTTCCAAATGTTCCTAATGTTGTGAAATGAGTATCTACATTCTGATTTCAAAATTACATAAACATATATTTTAATCTTTTTATGAAATTAGTCTAAAAAGTTATTAATAATTCATATTTTCAGAAAAATATAAGATAACAATTATTTGAATGTTTTTATGAAAATAATTGTTTATTGCTTTTATTGTCAATTAGGTAACATAAATTGATTATTTACGTTAAGTTTATGTAATTGAATATTGCCTATTATTTGTATAATAAAACTTTATTTTTATTTAAAATAGGTCTCTTACAATTATATATATTTGTGAATATTTGTGATGTTGTGAAATGAGTATCTGAATTCAATTTTCAAAATTATACGTACATACGTTTTGATTTTTTTAGGAAATTAGTGTAAAAGGTTATTAATAATTCAAATTTTCAGAAACGAAATTTCAAGTTTAAAAAAAATATAAATTAAAAATTATTTGAATGTTTTGATGAAAATTATAGTTCAATGCTTTTTGTTTTCTGAACTGGTTAATTAATTATTAGCTGATTGATTTTTTTTACAATACATATTAAATTAAATAAAGATTAAAATTTAGTTCTTTTTAAAAATTAATTAACATAAACTGATTATTTATTTTAAGGTTATGCAATTGAATATTGGCCATAATTTTTATAATAAAAGTGTATTTATGTTTAAAATACCTCTATTCCAATTACATAAATTTTCAAATGTTGCTGATGTTGTGAAATGAGTATCTACATTCTGATTTCAAAATTATATAAACATATATTTTAATTTTTTATGAAATTAGTTTTTAATGCTGTAAACTAAGTAAATAATGATTGACTGTTTAATTTTGTTACAATATTAAATTATATAAAGATTGAATTTTAATTGTTGTCAATTTACATTATGATTATGTAATTGAATATTGCCTATTATTTGTATAATAAAACTTTATTTATGTTTAGAATACGTCTCTTACAGTTATATATTTTTTTGAATGTTTGTGATGTTGTGAAATGAGTATCTGAATTCAATTTTCAAAATTATACGTACATGTTTTGATTTTTTCGCAAATTAGTATGAAAGGTTATTAATAATTCAAATTTTGAGAAACGAAATTTCAAGTTTAAAAAATATATAAAGTAAAATTATTTTAATGTTTCAATGAAAACAATGATTTAATTATTATTAATTATTGACTGACTCTGTTAAAACTTAAGTTTTCTGGAGTTAGTTTAAAACGATATTAATAAATAAAAATTTCAAAAATGAAAGTTAAAATTTTAAAAAGTATGTAAAATAAAAATTATTTTTATATTTTTCTTTAAAAGCAAGTGTCGACTTAGCCCCACTGTGGCTTAGCCCCACTGTTGATTTAGCCCCACTCTTCCCTACCTATTATCAGTCAAAAATTTAAACTAAAAACATTTTAAATTGTTTATTGTCCGATATTTCTGGACGAAGAACAAAGTTATAAATAAGAGGAAAGTTCAAGGTAGTTTTACGGAAGCTTTGGTTTTGGTCTATTACCAATCAAATACAGCTGTTGAGGATTTCGTCACTCTTAAAGATTTATATTAGAACTTTTACTACTCTCACTCCAACATCGTAGGTGGTATTTCTGAAATATCTTTGTTTCGACATTTCGGAAGCTTTTTCAATGTTTCTTCTTTCTCGTTTTAAAACCAATCTTTTTCGTCTTAATGAGTCCGAAAAACATCATAAAATATACACATCTGACGATTTAGCCGAAAGTAGTTAAAAATTAGTGCTTTGAGGAAGTAATAACATTATGATTTGTTTAGCACTCTCAGGCCTCAGACTCACTTCACAGATGAAAAATAGTGTAAACAATAACACAAATTTTGAAAAATAGTCCAATAAAAAAGTGTGCAATAGAAAATTAATAGAAACCAATTAGGGGTCGTAAAGAGGGTGATTTTTCAGAAAAATAGGCTAATAATGGAGTAATAAATTCTTGGAAATAAAATTAATGTAAAAAAAAGATTTCAAGTCAAAATATATATATTGAATTTTCAACAAACAAGATTAATTTTCTAACCAAAAAAAAGAAATTTTCAACAAAATAGATTAATTTTTTACCAAGTAGTTGAATTTTCAACTTATAAAGGATAAGCTTCCAACCGAAAATGGAATAGTGAAATATTCAGATAAAAAAATTAATTTTTAACAACAAACAATTAATTTTTAAAAAAATGTTAATATTTCAACCAAAGAGGATAATCTTAAAATTTTTTAAGATATTTGAAGAAAATAGTTATCTACAAAACAGTTGAATTTTCAACCTGAAAATATGACCTTTTAACAAAAAAGTTTTCATAAACAAATTAAGACCTTAGCCTTTTTTCAACGAATAGGATAAATTAGTTCACGGTATGAAGAAAGAATGTAATTCGAATAACTATTTTCTACGATACTTTGCAAATATACAATAATTATTAATTATTTCAAGAATTTTCATAAACATATTCAGAGTTTGGCTATTTTTCAAATAATAGGCACATTTGTTTAAGGAGTCAACTAAGAATATCTTTCCGACAACTCTTTTATATGTTGCTTCATACATTTACAATAATTATTAACAATTTAAACAATTTTCATACAAAATTCAGAATTTGGCTATTTTTCAACGAATAGGCTCAATTTTTTTGCCGAATTAACTAAGAATATCTTTCCGATGACTTTTTCTATGATGCTTTGCAAATTTAAAATAATCATTAATTATTTGAACAAATTGAGAGTTCGGCCATTTTTCAATGAATGGGCTCAGTTTGTTTACGGGACCACCAAGAATGTATTTCCAATAACTCTTTTCTACGGTACTTTGCAAATTTATAATAATTATTATTTATTCAAACAATTTTTATGAACATATTCAGAGTTTGGCTATTTTTCGAGGAATATGCTCAATTTTAACAGAATTAAATAAGAATATATTTCAGATGCCTTTTTTCTATATTGTTCGGCAAATTTACAAGATTTATTAATTATTTGAACAATTTTCAATAAAACATGAAGAGTTTGGCTATTTTTGAAAGAATAGGCCCAATTTGTTTCGAGAATCAACCAAGAATGTATTTCCAATAACTATTTTCTACGATACTTTGCACATTTACAAGAATTATTAATTATTACCAAGAAGATTAAGTTTTTACAACAAAAAAAATTTGCAACGAAATACAAAAATTTTTAAACAAATTGTTGAATTTAAAAACCAAAAGGACGAATTATCTACAAAACAGATGAATTTTCAACCTGAAAATATGAGCTTTTAACAAAAAAGTTAATTTTATACCAAATAGTTACATTTTCATAAAATAAGTTTAAGTTTTTAGCAAATTGTTGAATTTTCAACTAGAAATATAATTTTTTAACAAAAAAAGTTAATTTTCTATGTAAAAGTTAAATCTTCAGGAAAATAGTTTAATTTATAACCAAATAAATAAATTTGAACCAAAAATATGCATTCTTAACAAAAAAGTTAATTTTCTACCAACTTATTGAATCCTTAACAAAACCAGATTAATTTAAACCCAAACTGTTGAATTTTTAATTAAAAAGGATGAATTTTCAATCGAGAAGATTAATTTTCGACCAAAAAAGACGAATTTTTAACAAAATGCATGAATTTTCAACTAATTTTCAACCGAAAGGGGAATAGTTATATTGTTATTAAAAAATTAATTCTCGAATAAAAAAATAATAATTCCAACAAAATATTTACATTTTCAAAAAAAGAAATAAAATTTCAACTAAAATCATGTATCTTAAAAAAATGAATTTTCCACAAAAGAGTTCAACCTAAAAGATGATTATTTAAACCAGGAGATTAATATTCTAAAAATAAAATAGTTAAATTTTCAACCAAAAAGATGAAATTTTCAGCAAAAATGTTCTTCAATTTGTTTTAAATGCAAATTCAACTATTCCATTTTTTGTTGAAAATTTAACTTTTTTTTAGTTCAAAATTACTTCTTTTAGGTTAAGAAGTCTACTATTAAATTTTTGGTTGAAAATTCATTTTTTTCTGATAAAAATTGAACTGATTTCGGAAAAGTTCATTTTTTGGTTGGAAATTATTTTCTTTTGTTCAAAACGAATTTTTTAAACTAAAATTGAACTATTTTGTTGAAAATTAAATTTTTTTGTTAAAAATTCATAATCTCGGGTCGAAAATTATTTTGTAGAAAATTAGTTTCATTTTTAAAAGAAAATTAATTCTCTCAAATAAAAATTTAACTACTCGATTTTATGTTGAAAATTGATCTTTTTTAGTTAAGAAATTCAAATAATTAGTTAAAAATTTTAAAAATGAAAAAGAATAAACTAAAAAATAATCAAATAATATTTGGACGAACGTCACATATATTGTTCAAAATTTATGTAATTTGTTGCAAATTCGTTTTTTATAGTAGGAAATTCAACTTTTTGGTTGAAAATTTAATTATTGTATTTTGTTGGAAATTCATCTTTCTGGTAGAAAATTAATATTTTTTGTTAAAAAATTATCTTTTTGGCTAAGAATTTAACTATTTCTAAAAAAAAAGATGAATTTTCAACTAGAAGGAAAAATTTTCAATTAAAAGTATAAATTTTCAGCAAATAGTTGCATTGTCAGTTAAAAAAATTAATTCTCAACTGAAAACAGAAACGAATTTTCGAAAAATCACATATTTTCAACAAAAGAGATGAATTTTCAACTAAATTGTTGAATCCTAAAAAAATTAATTTTCAACAAAAGAGTTCAACCCAAAAGATGATTTTTTTAACCTAGAAGATTAATTTTCTAAAAATAGAATAGTTAAATAGTGAATCTTAAAAAATACGAATTTTTTACGAAATAAATTAATATCTAACAAAATTGTTAAATTTGAAAGCCAAAATGACAAATTATCTACAAAACGGTTAAACTTTCAACCCAAAAATATAACTTTTTAAGAAAAAGGTTAATTTTCTACGAAAAAGTTAAATTTTCATAAAAATAGTTTAAATAAAAAAAAAGAGTTAATTTTCAGCCGAATAGTTTAATTTTCTACCAAATTATTAAATCCTCAACCAAATCAGATCGATTTAGACACAAACAGTTGCATTTTTAATAAAAATGTATGAATTTTCAGCCAAGAAGATTAATTTTCGACCAAAAAAGACGAATTTAGCAATTTTTTTATTCAGTTGAATATTCCTTAAAATCTCTTAAAATACCATGAAATACTTCAACTCTTTTGAAATGTTTCAAAATCCCCTTCAAAATTTTTTTTAAGCTTTTAAAAATTCCTTACATTTTTTTTCGAAATCCCTGACTTTTCCCTGATTCCAAAGTTTTTCCTGATCTGCGGCCACCCTGAATATTAAAATGAAGATTCAATAAAAATAATTGGCAGGTGTTTCAAATGAGTCTATTAGGGTGATTTTTTTAGCTTTTTTTTTTTTAAATTCAACTTGGCACCGCTACAAATTATTCCGTTTGCCCAGAAAATGACCTCTGATTTGTTTCAGAATTAAACAAAAATATTTAGAGGTCGCTCAAGGTCATTTTAGGACAAAAATGCTCATTCCTAATTAAATTGACGCTATTTATTGATTATTTATTTCTGAGACGTATGCAATTTGTTCTTTACAATTCAATATTGCACTTAGATTTTTTTCAGATTTTTGCAATGACATTCAAAGGTGGCTCAAGGTCATTTTCTTAATAAAATGTTGATTCAATGAAATTTTCTCTAGTTTTTTTTTCTATAGAGAAGCAGCGTCAATTTATTTATGTCGGAAAAAAAAAATTAGTCAAAAAAATTTGATAAATGTTTTTTCATATTATCTGAAGGACATTCAATCATATATTAATAAATCTGCGATATCCTACTCTTTTTAACGATTTTTATTTTTAATTTAAAGCAAAATGAAAAAAAAATAACTACCATAAAAAAGAAAATATGTCTGAATGACCATTTTTCGTAAAATAACCTTAAATGACCTTAAAATAATATGACACGCAGTTATTGAACCTTTTGACTAATTTTTTGCCACAATGAATACATTGACACTGTTTTTCAGAAAAGAAATAGAGAAAATTTAATTGAATTAACATTTCATTAAGAAAATGACCTTGAGCCACCTTTGAATGTCACTGTAAAAGTCTGAAAAAAATCTGAGTGCAATATTGACTTGTAAAGAACACAATTCATACGCGCCAGAAATAAATAATCGATTAATAGCGCCAATTTAATTAGGAATAAGCATTTTTGCCCTAAAATGACCTTGAGCGACCTCTGAATATTTTTTTTTTGAATTCGGAAACAAATCGGGGTGTAATATTGAATTGTAAAGAACACAATTCATATGCGCTAGAAATAACTAATCCATGAATAGCGTCAATTTAATTAGGAATTAGCATTTTTGCCCTAAAATGACCTTGAGCGACCTCTAAATATATTTTTTTAAATTCCGAAACAAATCTGGGTGCAATATTGAATTGTAAAGAACAAAATTCATACGCGTCAGAAATGAATAATCAATAAAGAGCGTCAATTTAATAAGGAATGGCCATTTTCGTCCTAAAATCGCCTTGAGCGACCTCTAAATATTGTTTTAAAATCTGGAACAAATCTGGGTGCAATATTGAATTGTAATTGATGAATAGCGTCAATTTAATTAGGAATGAGCATTTTTGCCCTAGAATGACCTTGAGCGACATCTACATTTTTTTTTTAATTCTGAAACAAATCTGGGTGCAATATTGAATTGTAAAGAACACAATTCATACGCGTCAGAAATAAATAATCGATGAATAGCGTCAATTTAATCAGGAATGACCATTTTTGCCCTAGAATGACCTTGAGCGACCTCTGAATATTTTTTTTTAATTCTGAAACAAATCTGAAACAAATTGAATTGTAAAGAACAAAATTCATACGCGCCAGAAATAAATAATCGATGGATAGCGTCAATTTAATTAGGAATGGGCATTTTGGCCCTAAAATGACCTTGATCGACCTCTAAATATTTTTTTGAAATTCTGAAACAAATCTGGGTGCAATATTGAATTGTAAAGAACACAATTCATACGCGCCAGAAATAAATAATCCATGAGTAGCGTCAATTTAATAAGGAATCGCAATTTTTGCCCTAAAATGACCTTGAGCGACCTCTGAATATATTTTTTTTAATTCTGAAACAAATCTGAAACAAATTGAATTGTAAAGAACAAAATTCATACGCGCCAGAAATAAATAATCGATGGATAGCGTCAATTTAATTAGGAATGAGCATTTTGGCCCTAAAATGACCTTGAGCGACCTCTAAATATTTTTTTGAAATTCTGAAACAAATCTGGGTACAATATTGAATTGTAAAGAAGAAAATTTAAACGCGTCAGAAATGATTGATCAATAAGTAGCGTCAATTTAATTAAGAATGAGAATTTTTGCCCAAAAATGACCTTCAGCGACCTCTAAATATTTTTTTTTAATTCTGAAACAAATCAGAGGTCATTTTTTACACAAGAGGAACAATTTTTTAGGGTGCCAAGTTGAATTTAAAAAAAAAGCCACAAAAAAATCAACCTAGAGTCTATACTCTATTTTGTCCACAGTGATTTTAATCAATTTTTTCAGAGAAAGCTATAATTTTTTAAGGCTTAGACCATATTTGAGTTGAGTATTATATTTTGATGCCAGCGTTTGATCTAAGGTCTGTCGTTAAAAATAAAAAGATCTGAAAGCGCCTTTGAAGTCGGATCACGAATAACGAAAACTTTTTTTCGTATTACCTTTCGTAAGAAGAAGCTCGTTAGAAAAACGAGAAGAAAAGCCTTCTGAGCCTGTTCAGGATAAAAAATGGTTCATTCGATCGCACTAATAAACAATTTATGATATATGACACGCAAAGGTAAATCTAATTATATGATGGTGTGAAAAATCGGTCGAATAAAAAAAATAAAAATGATTTATGAAAGTATTGTGTAAAAGTTTATTTAATATATTGTGCAAACTTTCAATATGTGAAATTAAAATTTAGGAAATTCAATTCAGAATAAATCACAATTGAAATTCCAAAATTCCAATTTAAAAACGAAATTCTTGGATATTAAAAAAAAAAACAAGAATCGAAAGATCAAATTTGTGTTGTCCAAAACGAATTTGTTAAAAATTCGTCTTCTTCGGTAAAATAATTAATCTTCTTGCCTGAAAATTCATCTTTTTGGTAGAAATTTCAAATATTTTGGTGAAAAATGTAACTATTTGGTTGAATATTCGTTTTTTTTTTTTGGTTGAAAATTAATTTGTTTAACTGAAAATTTAGTTATTCCATTTTTTATCGTAAATTTATCTTTTTTAGTTTAAAATTAATGTATTTTGTTAAAAATTGATCTTTTTTGGTAGAAAATTCATGTTATTTCTTAAAATATTATCTTCTTAGTTGAAAATTCCATTTTTTCAACTGAAAATTTACATATTTCATTTTTTATTATATGTTTATATTTTTTAGTTCAAAATTCAACTATTTGGTTGAAAATTTCATGTGTTTTATCAAAAATTTGTCTTTTATGGTAGAAAATTAATATTCTTATTAGAAAATTCAACTACTTGGCTGGAAATTGCAGTAAATTGTTAAAAATTAATTTTTTGGATAAAGATACATCATTTTAAGTAAAAATTCATCTCTTTTTTGGAAAAGTTAACTACTTTGTAGTTGGTTTTTGGTTAAAAATTTATTTTTTAAATGAAAATTTAACTATTTTAATTGAAAATTCATAATTTTTGGTTGAAAATTCATCTCTTTGTTTGAAAATTAATATACTTTGTAGAAAACTCAACAAATTGGTTAAAATGTATTTTTTTTTGGGTAGAATATTCTTCATTTAGTCGAAAACTTATCTGTTTGGTCGAAAATTTAACTATTTTTTTGAAAAATCGTTGTTTTTTTGGTTGAAAATTTATTTTTAAACTAAAAATTTAACTATTCTAGTTGAAGATTCATCACTTTTGTTGAAAATACATCTCTTTGGTTAAAATGATTGAACTATTATATTAAAAATTCGTTTTTGTTTTTAAAAATAAATTTAATTTTTGACGAAAAATTTAACTCTTCCATTTCTGGTTGAAAATTCATCTTTTTAAGTTGCAAATTCAACTATCTGGTAGAAAAGTTATCTTTTTTAGTAGAAAATTTAATTATTAAATTCTAAAAATGTTGCTTCCTTTTTTCTAAATTTATTTTTTAACTGAAAATTAAACCATTCCAGTTGAAGACTTATAATTTTAGTTGAAAATTTATCTTTTTGGTTGAAAATTTAACTATTTTCTTGAAAATTCGTTTCTTTCGGTTGAAAATTACTTTTTAAATTAAAATTAAAAAGTTAAAAATGCATCTATTTCGTTGAAAATTCAACAAATTTGATAAAAAGTCATTTTTTCGTTGATGATTTATCATTTCAGTATGAAAATTCTTCTCCTTTGTTGAAAATTTAACTATGCTGTTGAAAAATCGTTTTTTTATTTGTTTTTGATAGTTTAATTTTTAACAACAAATTTGACTCTTTCAGTTGAAGATTCATGATTTTAGTTGAACATTCACCTCTTTGGTTAAAAATTTAACTATTTTGTTGAAAATTCTTTTTTTCTTCGTTCAAAATTAAATTTTTAACTGAAAATTAAATTTTTAACTGAAAATTTAATTATTCGACTTTTGGTGAAGAATTTATATTTTTCAGTTGAAAATTAAACTATTCAGTTGAAAAATTTATATTTTTCAGTTGAAAATTAAACTATTTAGTTGAAAATTTATGCTTTTCACTTGAAAATTTATGTATTTTGTTAAAAACTCGTCTTTTTCCGTAGGAAATTATTCTTTTTGGTTAAAAAGTCATTTTGTGTTTGACAATTTATAATTTTTGTTGAAAATTCATCTTTCAGGTTGAAAATTTAACTATTTTGTTGAACATTCATTTTTTTGGACTGAAAATTAATTTTTTAATAGAAAAATTAATTATTCCACTTTTGGTGGAAATTATATACTTTTTAGTTGCAAATTCAAATACTTAGTTGAAAATTTATTCTTTTAAGTTAAAAATTCAACTCTTTGGTTGAAAATTTAACTATTGTATTGGAAAATGGTTGTTTTATTGAAAATTTATTTTTTAACTGAAAATTTAACTATTCCAGTTGAAGATTTATGATTTTAGTTGAAAAACATTTTTTTCCCAAATTTAACTATTTTGTGGAAATTTTTGTTTGTTGGTTGAAAAGTAATGTTTTTAATTGAAAAATTAACTATTCTATGCTTGGTTGAAAATTTCTGTATTTCGTTGTAAATTCGTTTTTATTCGTTTTTAATCTTTTTGGTGCCTGATTTTTATTTTTCGTTGAAAATTCATTTCTTTGGTTGAAAATTCTTTCAAGAATTCATATATTTTGTTGAAAAATCCTGTATTTTATTGATAATTTGTCTTTTTTGGTGTAAAATTAATTTTCTTGATTAAAAATGTATTCTCCTGGTTAAAAATGTAGGTCTTGAGTTGAAAATGTGTTTTCGAAAATTAAAAATTAAATTTTTTTTTTAACTGAAAATTCCTGAAAATTGTGGTAGAAAGTTAATCTTTTTGGTGACTACTTTATATTTTTCGTTAAAAATTCATTTTTTTTTGTTAACAATTTTTTCTTTGGTCGAAAATGTAACTATTTTCTTGAAAATTTGTTTTTTAAACTGAAAACTTAACTATTCTATTTTTTTCTTGAAAATTCGTATTTTTTGTTAGAAAATTCATCTTTTTGGTTGAAAGTTCGAATGTTTTGTTGCAAATTCGACCTTTTGGGTTGAAAATTCAATTATTTAGTTGATTATTAATTTTTTTTAAATATATTGCTTTAGTTAGAAAATCACTGCTTTAACTGAAAATTTGACTATTCCACTTTTTGTGGAAAACTCATTTTCTTTTATAGAAATTTAATCTGAGTTGAAAATTCATCTGTTTTGTTGAAAACTTAAGCATTCCGTTGAAAGTTTATTTTTTTTGTGGAAATTCAATTTTTTTGCTAAAAATCAAACATTATTTTTTTGTTTCAAATTAATCTTTTTTAGACAGAAAAGTAATCTCATTAGTTCAAACTTCTTTTCTTTTGGTACAAAATTCATTTTTTGGCCGAAAATTTAACTATTTTCTTGAAAATTCATTTTTTTGCAAATTTTTTTTTTCGAACTGAAAATTTAACTATTCTCGCTTTGATTGAAAATTGATATTTTTTAGTTGAAAATTCATGTCTTTTGATGAAAATGTAGAAAATTTTTATTTTCGACTTGAAAATTCAATTATTTGGTTAAAAATTGAAGTATTTTGTTGAAAAATCGTTTTTTCCTTGAATAATTTTTTTCAATGAAAAATTGAACCATTTGTAAAAAAAATCCATTTTTTAAATCAAGATTCACATTCTAGTAGAAAATTGAACTATTTTGTTGAAATTTGTTTTTTCCTTCTTGAAAATAAATTTTCTTCACTGAAAATTTCACTATTCCATTTTTGATTGAAACTCTATCATATATAGTTGAAAATTTAATGATTTGGTTAAAAATTCGTATTTTTTGTTAGAAAATTATTTTTTATTTGAAAATTCATCTTTTTAGTTGAGAATTGAACTAGTCTGTTGAAAATTCATATTTTTGGGTTGAAAATGTAAAAAATTGTTATTTTTGGCTTAAAAATTCAATTATTTGTTTGAAAATTGAAGTATTTTTTTGAAAAATTGTTTTATTTTGAACAAATTTTTCAATGAAAACTCAACTATTTAACTTTTGATTGAAAATGTATCTTTTTTGCTGAAAATTCGTCTTTTCTGGTAGAAAATTAATCTTCTTGGTTGAAAATTTGTGTATTTTGTTAAAAATTAATTTTTTTGATTGAAGATTTACATTTTAAATGAAATTTTCTGTCGTTGGTTGAAAATTTAATTATTTTCTTGAAAATTATTTTTTTTTTTGCCAATTTGTTTTTCGAACTGAAAATTTAACTATTCTCGTTTTGGTTGAAAATTGATATTTTTTATTTGAAAATTCATGTCTTTTGATGAAAATTTGTCTTTTGTGGTAGAAAATAAATCTTTTGGGTTGAAAATTCAACTATTTGGTTACAAATTTATTTTTTTGGTTAAAGATGCATCGATTCAGTTACAAATTCACGTCTTTAACAGAAAATTTAATTATTCTGTTTTTGGTGTAAAAATTGCTCTTTTTTAGTTGAAAATGCAACTATTTCATTGAAAAATTATTCTTTTCAGTGGAAAATTTAACTCTTTGGTTGAAAATTTAACTACTGTGTTGAAAAATCGTTGTTTTTTGCTTGAAAATTTATTTTTATCTGGAAAATTTAACTATTCCAGTTGAAGATTTATGATTCTAGTTTAAGATTTATGATTTCTTTTTTGAAAATCCAACCAAATATTTTCTACACAAAATATTTCCTACACAGAATTTAATACTGTTATATTTTTCCTACACAAAATATTTTCTACACAGAATATTTCTTACACAGAATTTAATACTGACAGATTTTTCCTACACAAAATATTTTCTACACAGAATATTTCCAACACAGAATTTAATATTGTTTAATACTGCTATATTGTTCCTACACAAAATATTTTCTACACATAATATTTCCTACACAGAATTTGATACTGTTACAATTTTCCTACACAACATTTTTTCTACACAGAATTAATTATTTTTCAATACTGTTATATTATTCCTACACAAAATATTTTTTACACAGAATATCTCCTACACAGAAATAAATAGTAATTATTTTATCCTCACAATATTTTTAAAATATTGCACAAAAGTTATTGTGTCCAATATAGGGAAGGTGGAGAAAATTGTAGTTTCTTTGTATTTCATACATTATGTAGCCTTATAACCAATAAAAAATAATAATTTTTTTAAACAATGTTTTTTGTTACGTTATTGACAGTTATTTTTTTTAAATCAGTTTCATTGATGAAAATATCTAACTTCTTTAAAAAAATTTGATATTTACGTAATATTGAAAGTGTATATTATATAATTTCAAATAGTACCGCGCTTTTTGGTACATGCGCAGTTGAAAACGTCTGATTTTCAACATCTTTGAAATCCTCCAAAACCCCTTTATTTTGAAATCGATTGAAAAATCTGGGAGTTTTAAAATAACCTTAAATCTTTCAAATACTTTGAAATCTTTTGATATCCCTTAAAATATTTAAATCTCTTTGAAATTCCTCGGAATTTTTGAAAATACCACAACATCTGTGAAATCCTTTAAAGTCCTTCAATTTATTGAAATCTATTGAAAAATCCTTGAAGTCTTTTAAAACACCCTTAACTATTTCAAATTCTTTTAAATCTTTTGATAACCCTTAAAATCTTTTTATTCTCTTTAAGATTCCTCGGAATCTTTAAAAATACCATAAAATCTTTGAAATCCTCCTAAACCCCTTTAATTTGAAATCGATTGAAAAATCTGGGAGTTTTAAAATACCCTGGAATATTTCAAATACTTTGAAATCTTTTAATATCCCTTGAAATTTTTAAATCTCTTTGAAATTCCTCGGAATTCTTGAAAATACCACAACATCTGTGAAATCCTTTAAAGTCCTTCAATTTATTGAAAAATCCTTTAAGTCTTTTAAAATACCCTTAACTATTTTGAATTCTTTTAAATCTTTTGATAACCCTTAGAATCTTTTTTTTCTCTTTAAGATTCTTCGGAATCTTTGAAAATACCCTAAAATCTTTAAAATCCTCAAAAATTTATCAAATTTGAAATCGATTGAAAAATCTTAGAGTTTTAAAATTCCCTTATATATTTCAAAGTCTTTGAAATCTCTTGATATCCCTGGAAATCTTTAAAATCTCTTTGAAATTCCTCGGAATCTTTAAAAATATCACAAAATCTCTGAAATCCTTTAAAATCCTTCCCTTTATTTAAACCTATTGAAAAATCCTTGAAGTCTTTTAAAACACCCTTAAGTATTTTAAATTCTTTGAAATCTTTTGATATCTCTTAAAATCTTTTTATTCTCTTTAAGATTCCTCGGAATCTTTAAAAATACCATAAAATCTTTGAAATCCTCCTAAACCCCTTTAATTTGAAATCGATTGAAAAATCTGGGAGTTTTAAAATACCCTGGAATATTTCAAATACTTTGAAATCTTTTAATATCCCTTGAAATTTTTAAAATCTCTTTGAAATTCCTCGGAATCTTTGAAAATGCCAGATCTATGAAAAACTTTAAAATACCTCAATTTATTGAAATCTATTGAAAAATCCTTGGAGCCTTTTAAAATACACTTAACTATTTAAAATTCTTTGAAATCTTTTGATATCCCTTAAAATCTTTTTATTCTCTTTAAGATTCCTCGGAATCTTTAAAATACCATAAAATCTTTGAAATCCTCAAAAATCTGTTTAATTTGAAATCGATTGAAAAATCTTAGTGTTTTAAAATTCCCTTATATATTTCAAATTCTTTGAAATCTTTTGATATCCCTTGAAATCTTTAAAATCTCTTTGAAATTCCTCGGAATCTTTAAAAATATCACAAAATCTGTGAAATCCTTTAAAATCCTTCAATTTATTGAAATCTATTGAAAAATCCTTGAAGTCTTCCAATACACCCTCAACTATTTTAAATTCTTTGAAATCTTTTGATATCTCTTAAAATCCCTTTGAAATTCCTCGGAATTTTTGAAAATACCACAACATCTGTGAAATACTTTAAAGTCCTTCAATTTATTGAAATCTTTGAAATCCTCAAAAATCTGTTTAATTTGAAATCAAATGAAAAATCTTTTAAAATTCCATTACATATTTCAAATTCTTTGAAATCTCTTGATATCGCTTGAAATCTTTAAAATCTCTTTGAAATTCCTCAATATCTTTAAAAATATCACAAAATCTCTGAAATCCTTTGATTTATTGAAATTTATTGAAAAATTCTTGGAATCTTTTAAAATATCCTTAAGTATTTTAAATTCTTTGAAATTTTTTGATATCTCTTAAAACCTTTTTATTCTCTTTAAAGATTCCTCGGAATCATTAAAAACACCATAAAATCTTTGAAATCCACCAAAGCCCCTTTAATTTGAAATAATTGAAAAATCTGGGAGTTTTAAAATACCCTTAAATCTTTCAAATACTTTGAAATCTTTTGAAATTCCTTAAAATGTTTTTATTCTCTTTAAGATTCCCCGGAATCTTTAAAAATACCATAAAATCTTTGAAATCCTCAAAAATCTTTTTAATTTGAAATAGATTGAAAAATTTTAGAGTTTTAAAATTCCCTTATATATTTCAAATTCTTTGAAATCTTTTGATATCCCTTCAAATCTTTTTTTTCTCTTTAAGATTCCTCGGAATCTTTAAAAATACCCTAAAATCTTTAAAATCCTCAAAAATATCTCTAATTTGAAATCGATTGAAAAATTTTAGAGTTTAAAAATTCCCTTATATATTTCAAATTCTTTGAAATCTTTTTATATCGCTTGAAATCTTTTTCTTTCTCTTTAAGATTCCTCGGAATCTTTAAAAATACCCTAAAATCTTCAAAATCCTCAAAAATATCTCTAATTTGAAATCGATTGAAAAATTTTAGAGTTTTAAAATTCCCTTATATATTTGAAATTATTTGAAATCTTTTGATATCACTTCAAATCTTTTTTTTCTCTTTAAGATTCCTCGGAATCTTTAAAAATACCCTAAAATCTTCAAAATCCTCAAAAATATCTCTAATTTGAAATCGATTGAAAAATTTTAGAGATTTAAAATTCCCTTATATATTTGAAATTATTTGAAATCTTTTTATATCCCTTGAAATCTTAAGAATCTCTTTACAATTCTACGGAATCTTTAAATATACCCGAACAATCTCTGAAATCCTTTAAAATCCTTCAATTTATTGGAATCTATTGAAAAATCCTTGGAGTCTTTTAAAATACACTCAACTATTTTAAATTCTTTGAAATCTTTTGATATCCCTCAAAATCTTCGATTCTCTTTAAGATTCCTCGGAATCTTTCAAAATACCATAAAATCTTTGAAATCCTCAAAAATATCTCTAATTTGAAATCGATTGAAAAATCTTAAAGTTTTAAAATTCCCTTATATATTTCAAATACTTTGAAATCTTTCGATATCCCTTGAAATTTTTAAAATCTCTTTGAATATCCTCGGAATTTTTAAAAATACCACAAAATCTATGAAATCCTTTAAAATCCTTAAATTTATTGAAATCTATTGTAAAATTCTTGAAGTCTTTCAATATACCCTTAAGTATTTTAAATTCTTAGAAATCTGTTGATATCCCTTAAAATCTTTTTTTTCTCTTTAGGATTCCTCGGAATCTTTAAAAATACCCTAAAATCTTTAAAATCCTCAAAAATATCTCTAATTTGAAATCGATTGAAAAATCTTAGAGTTTTAAAATTCCCTTATATATTTGAAATCTTTTGATATCCCTTGAAATCTTAAGAATCTCTTTGCAATTCTTCGGAATCTTTAAAAATACCGGAACAATCTCTGAAATCCTTTAAAATCCTCAAATTTATTGAAATCTATTAAAAAATCTTTGAAGTCTTTCAATATACCCTTAACTATTTTAAATTCTTTTAAATCTGTTGATATCTCTTAAAATCTTTTCTTTCTCTTTAAGATTTCTCGGAATCTTTAAAAATACCCTAAAATCTTTAAAATCCTCAAAAATATCCCTAATTTGAAATCGATTGAAAAATTTTAGAGTTTTAAAATTCCCTTATATATTTGAAATTATTTGAAATCTTTTGATATCCCTTGAAATCTTAAGAATCTCTTTGCAATTCTTTGGAATCTTTAAAAATACCCGAAAAATCTCTGAAATCCTTTAAATTCCTTTAATTTATTGAAATCTATTGAAAAATCTTCGGAGCCTTTTAAAATACACTTACCTATTTTAAAATCTTTGAAATCTCTTGATATCCCTTGAAATCTTTAAAAAAAAATTTAAATTCCTCGGAATCTTTAAAAATATCACAAAATCTCTGAAATCCTTTAATTTATTTAAACCTATTGAAAAATCATTAGAATCTTTTAAAATACCCTTAACGATTTTAAATTCTTTTAAATCTTGTGATAACCCTTAAAATAACTGTATTCTATTTAAGATCCCTCGGAATCTTTATAAATACCATAAAATATCTGAAGTCTTCCAAAAGTCCTTTAATTTGAAATTGATTGAAAAATCTGGGAGTTTTAAAATACCCTGAAATATTTCAAATACTTTGAAATCTTTTGATATCCCTTATAATCTTTAAAATCTCTTTGAAATTCCTCGGAATTCTTAAAAATACCACAAAATCTCTGAAATCCTTTAAAATCCGTAAATTTATTGAAATCTATTGAAAAATTCTTGAAGTCTTTTAAAATACCCTTAACTATTTTAAATTCTTTGAAATCTGTTGATATCCCTTAAAATCTTTTTTTTCTCTTTAAGATTCCTCGGAATCTTTAAAAATACCCTAAAATCTTTTAAATTATTGGAAATCTTTTGATATCTCTTAAAACCTTTTTATTCTCTTTAAAGGTTCGTCGGAATCTTTAAAAACACCATAAAATCTTTGAAATCCTCCAAAACCCCTTTATTTTGAAATCGATTGAAAAATCTGAGAGTTTTAAAATACCCTGAAATATTTCAAATACTTCGAAATCTTTTGATATCCCTTAAAATCTTTAAAATCCCTTTGAAATTTCTCGGAATTCTTAAAAATACCACAAAATCTCTAAAATCCTTTAACATCCTTAAATTTATTGAAATCTATTGAAAAATACTTGAAGTCTTTCAATATACCCTTAACTATTTTAAATTCTTTTAAATCTGTTGATATCTCTTAAAATCTTTTCTTTCTCTTTAAGATTTCTGGGAATCTTTAAAAATACCCTAAATCTTTAAAATCCTCAAAAATATCTCTAATTTGAAATCGATTGAAGAATCTTAAGAGTTTTCAAATTCCCTTATATATTTGAAATTATTTGAAATCTTTTGATACCCCTTGAAATCTTAAGAATCTCTTTCCAATTCTTTGGAATATTTACAAATACCCGAAAAATCTCTGAAATCCTTTAAATTCCCTCAATTTATTGAAATCTATTGAAAAATCCTTGAAGTCTTTCAATATACCCGTAACTATTTTAAATTCTTTGAAATGTTTTGATATCCCTTAAAATCTTTTTATTCTCTTTAAGATTCCCCGAAATCTTTAAAAATACAATAAAACTTTGAAATCCTCAAAAATCTTTTTAATTTGAAATCGATTGAAAAAGTTTAGAGTTTTAAAATTCCCTTATATATTTAAAATTCTTTGAAATCTCTTGATATCCCTTGAAATCTTTAAAATCTCTTTGAAATTCCTCAGAATCTTTAAAAATATCACATCTCTGAAATTCTTTAAAATCCTTCAATTTATTCAAATCTATTGAAAAATCCTTGGAGCCTTTTAAAATACACTTAAGTATTTTAAATTCTTTGAAATCTTTTGATATCTCTTAAAACCTTTTTATTCTCTCTGAAGGTTCCTCGGAATCTTTAAAAACACCATAAAATCTTTGAAACCCTCCAAAACCCCTTTATTTTGAAATCGATTGAAAACCCTGGGAGTTTTAAAATACCCTTAAATCTTTCAAATACTTTGAAATCTTTCAAATACTTTGAAATCTTTTGATATCCCTTGAAATCTTTAAAATCTCTTTGAAATTCCTCGGAATTTTTAAAAATACCACAAAATCTCTGAAATCCTTCAAAATCCTTAAATTTATTGAAATCTATTGTAAAATCATCGAAGTCTTTTAAAATACCCTTAACTATTTTAAATTCTTTTAAATCTTTTGATAACCCTTAAAATATTTTTATTCTATTTAGGATTCCTCGGAATCTTTACAAATATCATAAAATCTCTGAAGTCCTCCAAAATTCCTTTAATTTGAAATCGATTGAAAAATCTGGGAGTTTTACCCTTAAATCCTTCAGATACTTTGAAATCTTTTAATATCCCTTAAAATCTTTAAAACCTCTTTGAAATTCCGCAGAATTTTTAAAAATACCACAAAATCTCTGAAATCCTTAAATTTATTGAAATCTATTGAAAAATCCTTGAAGACTTTCAATATACCCTCGGAATCTTTAAAAATACCCTAAAATCTTTAAAAACCCTCAAAAATATCTCTAATTTGAAATCGATTGACAAAACTTAGAGTTTTAAAATTCCCTTAGATATTTGAAATTATTTGAAAGCTTTTGATATCCCTTGAAATCTTGAGAATCTCTTTGCAATTCTTCGGAATATTTAGAAATACCCGAAGAATCAATGAAATCCTTTAAAATCCTTCAATTTATTGAAAAATCCTTGGAGACTTTTAAAATATACCCTCAACTTTTTTAAATTCTTTGAAATCTTTAGATATCCCTTAAAATCTTTTTTTCTCTTTGAGATTCCTCAGAATCTTTAAAAATACCCTAAAATCTTTAAAACCCTCAAAAATATCTCTAATTTGAAATAGATTGAAAAATTTTAGAATTTTAAAATTCCCTTCTATATTTGCAATTATTTGAAAGCTTTTGATATCCCTTGAAATCTTGAGAATCTCTTTGTAATTCCTCGGAATCTTTAAAAATATCACAAAATCTGTGAAATCGTTTAAAATCCTTCAATTTATTGAAAAATCCTTGGAGTCTTTTAAAATATACCCTTAACTTTTTTAAATTCTTTGAAATCTTTTGATATCCCTTAAAATCTTTTTTTCTCTTCAAGATTCCTCGGAATCTTTAAGAATACCATGAAATCTTTGAAGTTCTCCAAAATCCCTTCAATTTGAAATCGATTGAAAAATCTTGGAGTTTTAAAATACCCTTGAATATTTCAAATTCTTTGAAATTTTTTGATATCTATTGAAATATTTG
>CAKNYM010051481.1:107063-118720 GCA_932195095.1 Andricus curvator
ATGGCTCAATTTTTATTCCAAAATAGTTGAATGTTCTACCAAAAAAAAAAATGAATTTCCAACAACAACAAAAGACGAAATTTCAACAAAATAGTTGAATTTCCAACCAAAAAGAATCTTTCTTGGTTAAAAGAATGATTACTTTTCTACCAAAAAGGATTAATTTTCAACAAAAATAGTTAAATTTTCTATTAAAAAAAGCTGAATTTTCAACAAAACAGTTGAAATTTTAACCAAAAGGACGACATTTTAAGAAAATTGCTGAATTTTAGAAACAATTAGAAACCACTTTTTAACAAAATTTTTTCATTTTCAACAAATTAGTTTGATTTTCAACCATGAAAGATTACTTTTCTACAAGAATAGATTAATTTTCAACCAAATACTCAAATTAAAAAAAAAAAAAAAAAAAATTTCGACAAAATAGTTAAATTTTCAACCAACTTATTTAAATTTTTTTACCCCAAAAAGGAATTGTCTACAAAAAAATTGAAGTTTCAACCCAAAAATAAAAATTTTCAAGAAAAAAGTTAAATTTCAACAATGAAAAATAATTAAATATTCAACCAATCAGTAGATTTTTTAACCGAAAGTGATGAATGCAGTACCAAAAAAATAGACTTTCCAACCAAAAATCATTAACTTTAAACAAAAATAGTTGACGTTTATTATTGGTTTCTATTAATTTATTTCGCATTTTAGCGAAAAAAATAACAAGAACAAGGCGAAAAAGGAGAAGTTTCTTGAAAACAGGAGAAAAAAGAGGATTTTTTTCAAAAAAGGGAAAAGAATAGGGGAAAGAGTGTGAAGTATGAAAAATCTGCCGGAAGAGAAAATTAAATTCCGGCACAATATGCCGGAAGAGAAAATCAAAATCCAGCTAAGCATGCCAGGAAAAAATTAAAATCCAGCAAAATATGCCGAAAGAGAATACACAAAGTTTTATTTATTTAACTTTTTTTTTCATTAAAATTCTTTTATTTTCAAGGAAATACAATTTTTATGTAATATTGAAAAGTGGCAAAGGAACGAAAAGGAAAATGTTTTAAAGAGGAACCACTTTGATGTGTAAACACTTTTTTTTTTACCTCGCGTTTTTCTTTAAATAAGAATTTTTAATTTTTTATCTTAATTAGTTAAAAAAATACAGCATTTAAAAAAAAAATATATGAAAAAATTTCGAGAGAAATTTGAGAGAACAGCTTGGACTATTTATTAATATTTTTTCACTTTTTTTATAAATCGATAAATTTCCAATTTTAAAAATAAATTTAGAAATGCGAAAGATTAAAAAAATAATAATAAATAAATAATATAAATAAATAATAATAAATTTAATAATATGTTTATCCGGATTAGGGATTATCTGGCTTCATCAAGATTTGCCTGGATAATTTTAATTGTTTTCTACATTTTTTTGGATTCCAACTCGGAAAAATTTTGCAGGCATTCTTTTTATGTAATAACGTACTTAGATTTTTTATTATTACAAAATTTTGCTTTGTTATTTAAACTGGAATTTTCCTAATCCTGTATAAAGTTATTTTTCGAATCCTTACAATGCTTAAGTTCATGAAAATATATTCTACAAGCATATAAAAAATCATGTATTTTTAGAAGTTTTATGACAATAAAATAACTCAAATTTTTGGCTTCTCAGCCAAATTTTCAAAAATAAAAGTATACTAAATTTCGAATTTAAATATTAGAATCTGAACAAAATGCTTTTCTATAGAAAATAGACAATAAAAGCTTCAGCTTTCAAAATTCTATTTTAGATAGTCCTCTCTCTGGAAGGGAAGAATATGCCGGAAGAGAAAATTAAAATCCTGCAAAATAATCCGGTAAAACTTAAAACCCGGCAAGATAAGCCGAAAGGGAAAAATTAAAATCCGGCAAAATATACCAAAACAGCAAATTATAATCCTGAAAAATATGCCGGAAGAGAAAATTAAAATGCGGAAAACTATGCCAAGAGAGAACATTAAAATCCGACAAAATAAGCCGCTAAAAATTAAAACCAGGCAACTTGAGGCGGAAGGGAAAAATTAAAATCCTGAAAAATATGCCGGAAGAGAAAATCAAAATTCTTCAAAATATGCCAGAAAAGAAAATTAATATCCAGAAAAATATGCCGGAAGAGAATATAACGTTTTATTTATTTTCTTAATTAAAAAGCCATGTCAATGCCTTGACCAAAAAGGGAAAAGCTTTCCGGGAGCTTTAAGGTGAAAGGTCTCCAAAAGGAAAAAGTTGTACGGCATCAGATTAAAGTCGCAAATCCGCGGTCTGTTGAGGATTTGAGGCTATTTCCGCGAACAGAAGACCGCTTGGCACTGAAAAGTTAAACAGCTGCAGATTTTACGACTGACATGCTTTTACGAGTCCGGTCAATTTTTATCGCGATTCCATAGCCAACAAAGCTCTATTAACGAGTCGAGAGTTGGAAAGGAAACACGACTTTTCGTGAAATTCAAAACAACAAATCTCTTGTTTTTCAACGATAAAAGTCACGATGACTTTCATTTTTTAGTTAAAAATATTATTTTTGAATAAAAAAATAAATTTTAATTTGCAAAGTGTATTTTGATTTTCTCTTCCGGCATATTTTGCCGGATCTTAATTTTCTCTTCCGTAATATGTAGCTGGATTTTAATTTTCTCTTCCGGCATATTTTGCCGGATTTTAATATTCTCCTCCGGCATATGTAGCTGGATTTTAATTTTCTCTTCCGGAATATTTTGCAGGATTTTAATTTTCTCTTCCGGCATATTTTTCAGGATTAGAATTTGCTGTGCCGGCATATTTTGCCGAATTTTAATTTTTCCCTTCCGACTTATGTTGCCAGGTTTTAATTTTTAGCGGCTTATTTTCGCGGATTTTGATGTTCTCTTCCGGCATATTTTTTCAGATTTTAATTTTCTCTTCCGGCATATTTTGCCGGATTTTAATTTTTTCCTGCCGGCTTATGTTGCCGGGTTTGAATTTTAACCGGCTTATTTTGCCGGATTTTAATTTTCTCTTCCGGCATATTTATCGGGATAATTTTCTGTTTCTGCATATTTGCCGGATTTAAATTTTTCCTTTTCGACTTATGTTGCGGGGCTTTAATTTTTAGCAGCATATTTTTCCGGATTTTAATTTTCTCTTCCGGCATATTTTTCAGGATTAGAATTTGCTGTGCCGGTATATCCTGCCGGATTAAAAATTTTTCTTCCGGCATATTTTTCAGGATAATTTTCTCTTCCTGCATATTTTGACGAACATTAATTTTTTTTTCCAGCATATGTTACTGGATTCTAATTTCCTCTTCCAGCATATTTTGCGGGATTTTAAATTTCCCTTCCGGAATATTTTTTGGGATTATAATTTGCTGTTCCGGCATATTTTGCCGGATTTTAATTTTCTCTTCCGGCATATTTTTCAGGATTAGAATTTGCTGTGCCGGCATATCTGGTCGGATTTCAATTTTTTCTTCCGGCATATTTTTCAGGATAATTTTCTGTTCCTGCATATTTTACCAGATTTTAATTTTTTCTTCCGGCATATGTTGCTGGATTTTAATTTTCTCTTCCAGCATATTTTGCGGGATTTTAAATTTCTCTTCCGAAATATTTTTTGGGATTATAATTTGCTGCTCCGGCATATTTTGCCGGATTTTAATGTTCTCTTCTGGCATATTTTGCAGGATTTTAATTTTCTACTCAGCCATATTTTTTTAGAATTATCATTTTTTGTTCCTGCATATTTTGCCGGATTTTAATTTTCTCTTCAATTCAATTTTCTTTATTTTTCAAATATTCAATTTTCAACTGTTAAAAATTTAATTTTCGAAAGTTGAATTTTTAACAGTTGAATTTCCAACTTCCTACAATTTTCAATTTTACTCTTTTTTCGACAGTTGAAAATTTATTTTCTATTCTCTTGAATTTCTGTTCCAGCATATTGTGCCCGATTTTAATGTTCTCTTCCGTAATATGTAGCTGGATTTTAATTTTCTCTTCCGGCATATTTTGCAGGATTTTAATTTTCTCTTTCGGCATATTTTTCAGGATTATAATTTGCTGTTCCGGCATATTTTTCCGGATTTTGATGTTCTCTTCCGGCATATTTTTCCAGATTGTAATTTTCTCTTCCGGCATATTTTTCAGGATTATAATTTACTGTTCCAGCATATTTTGCCGGATTTTAATTTTTTCTTCCGGCATATTTTTCAGAATAATTTTCTCTTCATGCATATTTTGCCGGATTTTAATTTTCTCTTCAGGCATATTTTTTAGAATTATGATTTTTTGTTCCTGCATATTTTTCCGGATTTTAATTTTCTCTTCAATTCAATTCTCTTTAATTTTCTCTTCAATTCAATTTTCTTTAATTTTCAGATATTCAATTGTCAACTGTTAAAAATTGAATTTTCGAAAATTGACGTTTTAACAGTTGAATTTCCAACTTCCTACAATTTTCAATTTTACTCTTTTTTAGAAAGTTGAAAATTTAAATTTTGCCTTCCGGCTTATGTTGCCGGGTTTGAATTTTAACCGGCTTATTTTGCCGGATTTTAATTTTTTTCCGGCATATTTATAGGGATAATTTGCTGTTTCTGCATATTTTGCCGGATTTCAATTTTTCCCTTCCGACTTATGATGCCGGGTTTTAATTTTTAGAAGCTTATTTTGTCGGATTTTAATATTCTCTTCCGGAATATTTTACCGGATTTTATTTTTCTCTTCCGGCATATGTTGCTGGATTCTAATTTTCACTTTCAGCATATTTTGGGGGATTTCAAATTTCTCTTCCAGAATATTTTTGGGGTTATAATTTGCTGTTCCGGCATATTTTCCCGGATTTTAATGTTTTCTTCTGGAATATGTAAATGGATTTTAATTTTCTCTTCAGGCATATTTTGCCGGATTTTAATTTTCTCTTCAGGCATATTTTTTAGCATGATCATTTTTCGTTCCTGCATATTTTGCCAGATTTTAATTTTCTCTCCAATTTAATTTTTTTTAAATTTTAAATATTCCATTTTCAACTGTAAAAAATTGAGTTTTCGAAAGTTGAATTTTCAACAGTTGAATTTCCAACTTCCTACCATTTTCAATTTTACTCTGTTTTCCACAGTTGAAAATTTAATTTTCTATTCTCTTGAATTTTTAACAGTTGAAAATGTATCTCTTTAAAATTCAATTTTCTTCAATTTTCGACATTTGAAAATACAAAATTATTAAATTTTCAAAATTTGAAAATTTAACTGTTGAAAATTCTACTTTCAATTTTTTTCAACTTTCAAAATTTGAATTTTCAACTGTTGAAAATTGAAACTGAAATTTGCAAAGTTAAATTTTTCAATTTCTTCAAGTTTGAGAAGTTTATTTTTTAACACTTATGTTCAGCTGTTGAAAATTGAAAAAAATTGAAAATGGAAGAAAATTTTATCTTCAACAGATAAAATTTCAACTGTAGAAAATTAAAGAAAATTGAAGAAAATTTATGATTCAGCAGATAAAATTTTAACTGTTGAAAATTAAATTTTCTTTAAATTTCAAATATTCAATTTTCAACTGTTAAAAAATGAAATTTCCGAATGGATTTAAATTTTTTTGTAATTTTATATAAACTTTGTCTCTTCCGGCATATGCTGCTAGAGTTTTGATTTTCTCTTCCAGCATATTTTGCCGAATTTTAATTTTCTCTTCCGGAAAATTCTTCTCTTCCAGAGAGAGCAGTATCTAAAATTGAATTTTGAAAGCTGAAGCTTTTATTGCCAATTTTATTTAGAAAAGCATATTTTTCAGATTCTAATATTTGAATTCAAAATCTCGTAGATTTTTTTTTTAATTTGGCTGAGAAGCCAAAAATATGAGGTATTTTATTGTAATAAAACTTCTAAAAATACACAATATTTTAACACGCGTTTGTACGAAAAATACTCTGAATTTTGATATGCTAAAAAAATTTAGAAAACAAATGAAATTATCCAGGCAAATCTTAATAAAGCCAGATAATCCCGAATCCGGATAAATTTATTATTATTTATTACTAAATTTATCCCAAGATACATATTATCTATATGAAGTAGAAAAAATCTTTTTTCTCAGTTATTAAAAAATTTTATGAACAAAATCTTTCGCGTTTTTGATATTTATTTAAAAAATTGGAAACGTATCGATACTGAGTTATAAAAAAATAGAAAAAAATATGAATAAATAGTACAAGCGGTATACTCAAATTTTGGCTGTACTTTTTCAACTAAAAAAATATAAAACTTTGTAAATTTAAAAAATAGTGGCGATTTGTCTGAAAATAAAAAATTCTCCTTATTAAAAAAATACGTGAGATAGAAAAAACTTTATCCGTCAAAGTTGTTCCTCTTTAAAAAATTTTCCTTTTTGTTCCTTCACCACTTTTCAATATTTCATAAAATTTGTGTTTCAATTTTAAAAACAATAATTTTGGAAAATTTTGCAAAAATAAAGTGACAAAAGATTAGTGTCTATCTACAATGATATTATTACTGAAAAATCATGGAAAACGATATCTAAACCGAAAGGCAACAAATTAATTTTTAAAAAAATTCATTTATTTCAAACATCGTGGAAAAAATATAAAACTATTAGAGAAACATTTTCTAAAGCATCTAAGGAAGAAAACATTTGCTTTGTAAAATTTTTTTTTGTCAGAGTATTTTTTGATAAAATGAGAAATTCTGATTTTCAGAAAAATCGCCGCCGTTTTGTTAATTTAAAAAAATTTTAATTATCCGGTGGCTTTCTAAAGTGTGTGAAATCACTCACTGCACTCAGAGAAATATTTGTCTTAAATTAAAGAAACCGGTTCTTTAACTTTTTTCATTTAACTAAAAATAACTTTAAAATAAAGAAAATAATTTTAAATCAAAGAAAAATTTTCCATTGGAACACGAAAACATATCTATGAATCGAAGAAATTATTCTTTGACTGAAAAGTTGAATATCTGAATCCGTTAAAAATTATAGCACTTAAAAAAAAATTTTGGAACACCTTTTTTTTTTAATTTTGGCATCCCTTCTAAAAACTTGCTGATATGAAAAGGAACAAAAAGGTATTTTTTATGTGGCATTAAAAAAGAGCCTTATCGGGTTTGAAATAAAAGAGTGATTATAATTCATATTTCTTCAAGACAAGTTTTGTTTTTATCTTTTTTATAAATTTTTATATTTTAATCGCACATTTTCAAAATAATTTCATATTGATTGATTTTCCTCAAACTTTTGGAATATTTTCTTTTCAGAAATATTAAGATTTTTTTAGATGGAATGACAAAAATTCGAAAACCTTTTCTTCACACATATAACTTTTGGTTATCAAGAACCAAGCTTAAAATGTGATTTTTAAGCTTTTTTTTTTATTTTTTAAAATAATTTTAATTAATTTTAATTTTTAAATTAATAAATTTTAATTAATTTTTAAGAGAAGAAACACATTTGTACCATCCAGCAAAATAATGTGTGTATTTCTGAAAAAAGTTTCTTCTCTTAAAACTTAATTAAAATTTATTAATTTAAAAATAAATTAAAATTAATTTAAAAAATAAAGAAAAAAAAGCTTAAAAATAACAAAAATTGCATTAATTATTTGGTGATCATTTTTTTTTTTAAAAAGATCGCCTTTCGTTCCGCTGGAAAGAAAAAAAAATCTAGCCTGAAAAGACGTTAAATATTTTCTGTTATTCTCTAATGGTAATAAAGATTCCTCGAAAAATTTTATTTGTACCATCCAGCAAAATAATGTGTGTATTTCTGAAAAAAGTTTCTTCTCTTAAAAATTAATTAAAATTTATTAATTTAAAAATTGAAATTAATTAAAATTAATTTTAAAAAATAAAGAAAAAAAAGCTAAAAAATAACAAAAATTGCATTAATTATTTGATGATCATTTTTTCTGTAAATAGATCTCCTTTCGCTCCCCTGGAAAGAAAAAAAAATCTAGTCTGAAAAGACGTTAAATATTTTCTGTATTTCTGAAAAAAGTTTCTTCTCTCGACCTCTCTAGTAGCTTAATGGACAAGCACCTGACCAGAAATCAGTAGTTCTGTAGTTCGTTTCCCAGCGGAGCGAAAGAAGATATTAAAAAAAATATATATTTGAAATAATTTTTCTGTCATAGCTCCATCTAGTCTGAAGAGACGTTAAATATTTTCTTTCATTCTCTAATGATAATGCAGATTCCTTGAAATATTTTATTTGTACCATCTAGCAAAATAACGTGTGTATTTCTGAAAAAAGTTTCTTCTCTCGATCTCTCTAGTAGCTTAATTGGAAAGCACCTGACCGGAAATCAGTAATTCTGTAGATCGTTTCCCAGCGGAGCCAAAGGAGATCTTTTTAAAAAAAAAATATTTAAAATAATTTTTCTGTCATAGCTCCATCTAGTCTGAAAAGACGTTAAATATTTTCTGTTATTCTCTATTGATAATACAGACTCCTTGAAAATTTTGATTTGTACAATCTAGCAAAATAATGCGTGTATTTCTGAAAAAAGTTTCTTCTCTCGACCTCTCTAGTAGCTTAATGGACAAGCACCTGACCAGAAATCAGTAGTTCTGTAGTTCGTTTCCCAGCGGAGCGAGAGAAGATATTAAAAAATATATATATTTAAAATAATTTTTCTGTCATAGCTCCATCTAGTCTGAAGAGACGTTAAATATTTTCTTTCATTCTCTAATGATAATGCAGATTCCTTGAAAAATTTGATTTGTACCATCTAGCAAAATAATGCGTGTATTTCTGAAAAAAGTTTCTTCTCTCGATCTCTCTAGTAGCTTAATGGGAAAGCACCTGATCGGAAGTCAGTAGTTCTGTAGTTCGTTTCCCAGCGGAGCGAAAAGAGATCTTTTTTTTCAGAAAAAAATTATTTAAAATAATTTTTCTTCCATAGCTATATCTAGTCTGAAAAGACGTTAAATTTTTTCTGTTATTCTCTAATGATAATACAGAGTCCTTGAAATATTTTATGATAATAATAATTATTATTTGTGGATAGTAAAATATTACAGGTTTAGAAAAGCATATTTTTCAGATTTTAATACTTAAATCCAAAATGCAGTATATTAAAAAAAAAATAAATAAAACTTTCAAAAATACACAATATTTAACACGGTTTCATAAGAAATATTCACTGAATTTTGATATGGTTGCAGAATATATATATGAATGAACTTAGGTCTTGTAAGGATTCGAAAAACAGCCTAAATTAAGTTAGGAGAAATTAAGGATTAAGAAAACTTCATTTTAAATAACAAAGCAAAATCTTGTTAAAATACAAAATCTATGTAAGGTATTACATAAAAAGAATCCCTGCAAAAATTGTCACAAATAGTAACAGAAAAATGTAAAAAACAAATTAAGGTAAACTTATGACTCAATTTCGAGTCTAATAAAATTGTTATCATTGTAAAAAAAGTTATATATTTATCCCAAAAATATATGATGGCAGAAAAATGCTTTTCTATCAGTTACAAAATATTTTATAAAAAAAAATTATTGAAAAATAAATAATTTAACTTATGCATTAAAAAAATTGAACACAATTAAGAATCTTTGAAAGTTATATATTTTTAACGATATTTGGTAATTATTTAAACAATTTTGAATTGCTTAACAATTTTTCCCAATGCTTAAAAAAATAAAAATGGTTTAAGGAAATAAAAATTGTTTAAAGAATTGTTAAATATCCTTAAGGAAAAAATATTACTTTCAACATCTATTAATTTTGTCATTAATTCCAAAAAATAATAACTTTTCACGCATTACAGGGAGAAAAATTGTTTAAATAATTACAAAATATCCTGAAAAATAGATTACTCTCAACATTCGTTAATTGTGTCATTAATTCCAGAAAATAATAAGTTTTTCAGATTTTAAGGAAATTTTTTGTTACAAATATAAATTGTTAAAATAATTACAAAATATGTTAAACAATAAGTACTTCTTTTGATATTCAACTTTATATCATTTACCCCCAAAGATAATAACTTTTCATGACTTCCAAAAGGAAAAAATTGTTTAAACAAATAATTATTATTTAAAAAATTCATAATTATTTAAGAGATACTTGTAAACTCGTCACTCATCAATTAAAAAAAATTCCAATAATACCCACTTTAGCATGAATTTGATAGAAAAATGCTATTTTGCATTTTTTGGGGCTTTTTCCGGGCAAAATTTAAAAAGAAATATTTCAGTCACATTGTTTAACCAGTTATATTTTCAACCAAAAAATATAATTTTTTTTTATCGGAAGAAATGAATTTTCCAGCCAAAAGGATAAATTTTCAACAAAAAAGTTACTTTTCAACCAAATTTGGTCTTTCTACAAAAAATAGTTAAATTTTTAACAAAATACATGAATTTTCAACCAAAGGGTTAACTTTTATACCGAAAATATTAATTATCAAATAATTGAATTTTTTACCATTTTCAAACCAAAATGACGAATTTTCAACAAAAAAGTTAAATTTCAAACGAAAAAGTTACTTTTCAACCAAATTTGGACTTTCTACCAAAAAAGTTAAATATTTAACAAAATAAATAAATTTTAAACCAAATAGTTGAATTTTCATACCGAAAATATTTATTTTCAACAAAAAAGTTAATTTTGAACCAAATAGTTAAATTTTCTTTTTTTTTCAAACCAAAAAGACGAATTTTCAACAAAAAAATTAAATTTCCAACGAAAATGTTAATTTTCAACCAAATTTGGACTGTCCACCAAAATAGTTGAATATTTAACACAATAAATAAATTTTAAATAAAATAGTTGAATTTTCATACCAAAAATATTTCTTTTGAACAAAAAAGTTAATTTTCAACCAAATAATTGAATTTTCTACCATTTTCAAACCAAAATGACGAATTTTCAACAAAAAAGTTAAATTTCCAACGAAAAAGTTAATTTTCAACCAAATTTTGACTTTCTACCAAAATAGTTAAATATTTAACATAATAAACCAATTATAAACCAAATAGTTTAATTTTCATACCGAAAACATTTATTTTCAACAAAATGGTTAATTTTTAACCAAATAGTTGAATTTTCTACTATTTTCAAACCAAAAAAAAAGCATTTTCTACCGTCCCAGAAAAGACAAAAAAAAAAAGCGGAACCTTCTTTAGAATTTTTTTTACCAAAAGAGATGAATTTCCCACCCAAAATCAACACTTTTCAAAGAAAGTGATGAATTTTCAACAAAAATATTCTTTATTTATCAACCAACGAGTTGAACCTTTTACCAAAATATGCAGTGATTTTTTTACTAAAACAGATAAATTTTGAAACGAAGAAGCCGAATTTTGAACCTACAAAGAAAACAAATGTACAATAAATTGTTGAATTTTCAAACCAAAAAGACGAATTTCCTCCAAAACATTTGCATTTTCAAAATATGAATTTTTAACAAAAAAAAAATTACTTTTCAACCAAATAAAATAGTTAAATTTTTAACAAAACACATGAATTTTCAACAAAAATAGATGACTTTTTAACGAAAAATATAATAGTTGATATTATTTCAAGCAAAAATGATTTTAATTTGAAATCAAACAAAATTGAATTCAACCAAAACAGAAGAATTTGCAACAAAGTAGCTGAATCGTCAACCAAATCAGATTAATATTCTA
>CAKNYM010051481.1:130631-146100 GCA_932195095.1 Andricus curvator
AATGGATCATCGTGAAAGTCTTAAATCGATTATTACGTGTTTCGTTGATAATTCATCTTTTTAGGTTGAAAATTTAACTTCTTGGTCGAAAGATGAACTAGTTTCTTAAAAGTTAATTTTTTTGGTTGAGAATTCATAATTTTAGTTGAAAATTCATTTTTTTTTAATTCATTTTTTTAACAGAAAATTCAATTGCTTTGTTACGAATTCAACTAACTGGTTGAAAAATTCGTCTTTTTGATTTGAGAATTCAACAATTTGGTACCAAATTAAACTGTTTTGTGGAAAAAAATGTCTTTAAAATTAATTCTCTTAAATGAAAGTTTAATTACTTCATTTTTTAATTAAAAATTATAATTTTTAGTTTAAAAATTCAATCATCTAGTTGAAAGTTTTTGAAAACGAAAACAATATAAACTAAAGATTAACCAAATAAAATTTATGTATTTTATCGAAAATTCGTATTTTTTGGTAGAAAATTAATCTTCTTGGTTGAAACTTTAACTATTTCGTCAATAATTGATTTATTTTGTTGATAATTAATTTTTTTGGTAGAAAATTAATCTTCTCTGTCTTTCGTGTCATTTTTTATATAATTTTTTTTTAAATTAATATTATCGAGTACATTTCCGAAAATTTAATAATATTCTGAAATTTTATTAAATTTTCTGAAGTTTACTGGTAATTTGGATTTTAAAAAAATGTCTAAATTCTTCAAGAACATTCCAGAATATTCTAAAAATTTCTAAACCATAAGAGCCTGATCCACATTTTCGCAATTTAACAGACGGGACCAAAAACAATAAAACATCCTCAAAAATCTCATTTTAATTTTTAAAAAAATTAGAAAGTACTTTTGAGACACATCAGTGTTGAATTCAATCCTGAAAATTTTAATTGAAAAATGTAATTACATTCTGAGAAAATTTAGGGTTTTTCAAATTTTTTAAATTTTAGCTTTGTTTTTTCGCTCGAGTTTTACGTTTTTTCCAACTTTAAAAGTTATTAATAAATCCAATTTTCAATTTGAAAAAAGTGAGAATTCACTTTCTAAGTTGCTGAATCGATCAAAAAAAATTTGATTAAAAAATAGTATTTGAAATTAGCAAATAAAAAAAAACAGAACAAAAGATATTAACTATTTTAAAATAATTCGATTCATTTTAGCATTTTCACTCGACCCTATTCCAGAATTTTCAAAGCATTTTTTTATAAATAAAATATTCAAGAAAATTTTAGAATGCCATAGAATATTGTACAATATTTATAAATTCCAGAACTATCAAAAAATTCTGGAACATTATAAAACCTTCCGGAATATACCATAGAAAAGCCCACTAGAACTTTTAAATAATTTTAAATCAAACTCGTAAAAAATTGAATAATTTATTAAGTAAATTAAAATAATTTTTTTCCCCAGTGACAGGAATTTGCAGGATGTTTTATCAATAATATTTTTAAATTCACTAACGCCCACGTTTATTATTCAAAATCTTGAAAATGTTTTGTAGTGGAAAGTCACGTTCTATTTTGTGTGACTGAGTGCCAATTTTAACAAGCGCTGTTACACAATGAAGTTTTAAAAAATTGTTTATTTTAAACAAAAGATGATTGTATGCACAAAAATCTAAGTTAAGTTTTAAAAAAAGTACTTCACAATAATTTATTATGAAAATATTATTATTGAACTTTTCCTCACTTCCAGTTGAATTCCTGTTATACCGACACTTGCCGACATCTAGAAAATTCGATGGTTCGTGTCCGTGCTAAATTTTAAAAATAACAATAGGGAAATATTGGTAATTATTTTAAAGGCCACCAGAAAAGGGAGAGGTTTTTCAAAAATTAGCACAATTTTCTTGAAACTGGTTTATTAATTTCCAGACAATAAACATTGTTTCCGCATGACAATTTTCAGTCAGAAAATAAAAAGCAGAACATGATATGTGCATTCCAGGTAAATTTAATATGTAAACAATTGAACGCATTAACAATTTGGCCATCATTGGCAACGTCTTTTTTAGTAATTCATATAATATATATTCAGCTCAAAATAAATATTTTATATATAGCTATCGACCTTAAATTCTATTATATACAGTACAGTCATTCACTCTAGGAATTCGTTCAAAATAATTTTGTCTTTCAAACCTCGTTTTTAATACATTTTATATTTACAACGCCTTTGATATCGCAATTAACAATTTTTTTCTAAAATACGTTTGACTAGATTAAATTGACTAAATTGATCCATTGACAAATCAGCAATTTAATATTATGTCCCACTTTTTGGGCTTCTAAAAGTCTTTTAAGGAAAAACATTTTTACCATTTTTAATTATTTTTTTATATCCTTTATCCGTTTAAAATACTTTTTGATTATCTAATAGATCAGATCGATTTCAAATCAGAAATTTTATACGAAACTATCAATATCTAAAATTTGAAGGTTGTTTAAAAACAAGAAATGTTTTTAAAAAAATTTAATTTTCGTATTTTTCTTACAAAAAAATACAGATATATAAAGATGTTGAGAAACAAAATTTACTCAATGAATTTTTCGAAAAAAAAAACTCTCCTGGCAACCAAAATGGCTTGGCCCGCATTAAACTTGCAAAATGTTTTCTTTATTTAATCACGAATTTTTAATAATATTTGAAAACAAAAATTGGATTTTTTACTTTCTTTTCCCATTTCAATTTTAAGAAGAGCAGAAGTTAATTTTACGAAAAAGCCCATTTTTTCACTCTATTTAATTTTTTTTTTAATCGTGTAAGCATATATGTAGAAGACATTCTCTAAGTTTTTTGATCACCAAATCAAAAATATTTCAAAAAGAATCTGGAAGATTTTAAGACAATTTTATGAATTTTTCAAGATTTCAAAAAATTTGAATTATTTAAAAAGATATTTCGAAGCTTCAAAAGTTTTAAAAAAAATTGGAAATAATTTAAATCTTGAGAAGATTTCAAAAAATTTTAAACAAAATATAGATTTTTGAAGATTCTGAAATAAAATTTTGAAGCTTTTTAAGAATTTTTAAGATTTTAAGGTAATTTTAAAAATAATTCGAGTCAGGTTGAAAGATATTCAAAATTTTTTAATGTTTTGAAGAAATCAAAAATATTTTAAAACTTTGAAAGATTTTTAAAAATTTATCAAATATTTTTTTAATTACTTCCCAACTTCTACAATTCCTAAATATCTTTTAAACTGACTCGAATTTTTACTAAAGTTTTGTAAAACAAGTAAACAAATCAATTTTAAAGTAAGCAGTTATTCGAAATTGATATTTTGTATTAAAAATTGTTTTTCCTCCCAAGTTATAATTTAGTTGAATTTTTTTCCTTTCTTGACTGAAAAACCTTTTTTGGTTGAAAATTCAACTAATTTGTTGAAAATTCGTCTTTTTTGGATGAACTCAGCGAATTTTTTTACAAAACAATTAAATTTTCAACAAAACAGTTAAATTTTCAACCAAAGAGATGAATATTCAACTATAAAAATAATTTTGTTTTAAAGTAGTTTTAAAAAATCGAATTTTTCTTATAAAATTATTCTTTTTGGTTAAAAATTCATTTTTTTGGGGGGAATTCAACAATTTTATTAAAAATTCCTTAACTATTTTGATGGAAAATTAAATTATTTAGTTGAAAATTAAATTTTTTATTGAAAATTCATAATTACGAGTAAAAAATTCAACTGTTTTATTAAAAGCCCGTATTTTTGCTTTCAAATTAAACATTTTGGTTAAGTTTTTTTTCTTTCTTTGAAAATTTATTTTTGCCTGGAAGTTGTTCAATTTTTTTTTAATATTCTTCTTTTTAGACGAATTCTTTTTGGTTGAAAAATAATTTTTTTCTTTGAGAATTCAACTATTTTGTTAAAAATTCCTTAACTATTTTGATAGAAAATTAAATTATTTGATTGAAAATTGCATTTTAATTGAAAATGCATAATTTCAGGTAAAAACTGCAACTTTAGTTGAAAATTATTCAGTTTTGGTTGAGGGTTCAACTATTTTGTTAAAAATTCGTCTTTTTTGGACGAATTCGTCGAATTTTTCACAAAAATCGATATTTTAACAAAAAAGTTAACTGTCAATAAAATATTTGAATTTTCAAACAAAGAGATGAATCTTCAACCATAAAAATAATTTTTTACAAAGTAGTTACAAAAATCGTCTTTTTGCTAGAAAACTAAATTATTTAGTTGAAAACTAACTTTTTTCGAAAATTCATCATTTCTAGCAAAAAATTAAACTATTTTGTTAAAAGTCCGTATTTTTGGCTTGCAAATTAAACAATTTGGTTGAGTTTTTTTTTCTTTCTTGACCGAAAATTCATTTTTGGCTGGAAATTATTCATTTTTTTTAATATTCGACTTTTTGGATGAATTCAACTGTTTTCATTTTAAATTCAATTTTGAATTCCTCTCATTTTTGTAATTCAACTATTTGGCTAGAAGCGAAATTACTTTGTTAAAAATTTATTTTTCGGGTTACAAAATTGAACTGTTCTGAAGAAAAGTCGTCTTTTTTAGAAAAAATTTAAAGTTTTTTGGTTAAAAATACAACTGCTTGAAAATAAATTTTTTAGGTGAAATATCAATTATGTATTAAATTTTCCGTTGAGAAATCACCTTTTTCGATTGGAAATTCAACTATTTGTTTGAAAATTACCCTTTTTGATGAAATTTCGATTTGAAATATCTGAAATCTTCAAAAATCTTTTTTAATTTTCTCAAGAATCTTAGAAAAGATATAATTATACAACCCTAAAAACAAAACAAAAAACCTTTAAAAAAATACCGTAAAATGGGGCTAAGCGGAACAAAAACGGGGAAAGCGGGACTCACGAAATTTTGAACTTCGTGAAAAATATTGAATTTTCTAATGGAAAAACGGGTGGATACCCTGTGGGGTAAAGTGGGACACACAAAATCAATGCATATCATGACTTGCTACTGCTTTCTTTGAACAAAAAGTGAGTGTCCCGATTTACCCCCATACCCTGCTTAGCCCCGTTTTACGGTATTTATTCGAAATTTTTGTTTTGTATTCAAAATTGTTTGTCCCCTCAAATCGAAGAGCTATTCTGCCGTATACCATTAAGCCATTTCCCTTTCGGGGTAGGCGTGACACTACCCGATTCGGGTAGTGTTTCTAGGTTGGAAAAACACAGTTAACTGCAAAAAATCAAAAAATGAGTTTTTTATATCGTTGGAATCGTGAAAAAAAGATACACCTGATTCAAAAATAATTTTTTAAAAATGTTAATAACTTTAAAAATAATTACTGCATAATTTTTGGAAAACACCGTTAACTGCAAAGATTGGCGAGTTGTGATTTGAGAGGGAGCCGTAACTGACCGTTAACTGCAGGAGTAAGAGAGACGACTAATACGTGACGTCAAAATTCGAGAAAACGCCGTAACGGGCAGTTACGGACTTCACCAAAATTATTGGACTGCGATTTCGAGCCTTCGTGATTTCGGAGAGGTCCGCAAGTGCTTACGGCGTTCTCCGGAATCATCGAACCCCGAGAAAAAAGGTTTGTGATTCGAGAAACGCCGTAACTGCACTTATTATTAGTTATTATATTCTTTTGCCGTGAAGGGCGTTCTCTCAAATCATGGCAGGCCTATTTCTGAGATCCGTAGTTCGAAGAGAGCCGTAACTGCCCGTTACGGCGTTTTCTCGAATTTCAGCATCCCAATCAACACCGTTAACTGTATTTTAGATAATTAATCAACATTTTTTAACAATTTTTCGTGCAAAAATGAAAAGATCTAGTGTTTTAAAAAAAAATCGATGCCATCTTGTTAATTTTGAACCTTCCTGTCTGATTTGAAGTGGATCTGATCACTATTTGCCTTATTTGAATGATATTTTGAGAAAATTGAAACCTTTTTTGGAAAGGACTTGAGAAGGAAACTTGGAAAGGAAGAATCGATATTGAAACAAGGTAGCAGACGATATCTTCCTGGCACCCGGTGGAACCATGTCAAAATGAAACCATGTCAATAAATGACCCTGACTAGGGTATAATAGAATAGAATAGAATAGAATAGAATAGAACATAGCAAGTAAGTGGTTTCCTAAAATACCGAGGCCCGGAGTTAAAAGTCTAAGAGACACTTGCTTTTCGCGAGCATCCTCAAGTCTATCTGACTTTATATCTCAGAGTCACGACGCCTCTAGTTCCTGAGTTCAAAAATACCTGCTCGAGTTCACGATCAAATGTCGCATTGCTACATCTCAGCAAATCATGTCCAACAAACACGGAAAAAATTTATCCGTGAAAAAGTCACGAACTTGTAGCTAGGTTTCGGATAACATAAAGAGGAAAAATTTTATTTGTGCGATTTAATTTATATTAATTTATAAATTCGCAACTCAGAGGATTCGAACCCTCAAAGACTGCTGACTCACCAGTTTCTAAACATAAACCAGGAGTGCGTAAACACGCGCAGCCATTATAAATATTATAAAAGTTCTAGCCACGCATCCGAGGAACTCGAAGCACACATGCGAGCGCACACACGCACTGCGCGTTTGGGCGAGCGTGTGTGCGGGCCACGTACAGGCCAACCTACTTTCCAGTTCCCAGATTTGTCGGGCAAGCTCGTGAATGCTCTGAGAATCTTTTCCCAATCACTCGTAATATTTTTGTAATTATTCACGTAAAAAAAAGTGATGAACCGTTTTAGAATTTCCACGTCTAGTTCGTCAATTCTTTCTCAAAGTTCGCAAATTATTTACGAAAATACATCAATATACGATGAATTTTTCTCATATCCGAGACCTTGCTACTAGTTCGTGACTTTTTTACGGATAAATTTTTTCCGTGTAAGATCCTAATTTAATCTTTATGGATCATCCAACTCAAAAACGAACATTTCCTTCACCTACTTTGGATGAAAACAAAAAAATCGAAGATATTTTTCAGCTGGAATCTTAAGTAGGGTGGCGCTTAAGGTCGTTGTGCCAAAAATCAGATCTCTTGAAAAAAACTTTTTCTCTGATTTTAAGAACCAAAATCATATTTTCTTATAAAAAAATTAGACAAACTAGGCGTCACGTGCCCACAAAAAAGTTTTCGTAGCCTATTAAGACATTGATTAAGTCACCCCACTCCCATTGGGGGCCGGGGTAAAGTTGGCTAGCGTAGGGATATATTCGGTTAGGGTACGAGATAAAGTCGGGTAGGTTACGGGGTAAAGTCGGCAAGGGTACCGGGTAAAGTTATCTAGAATACGGGGTAAAGACGGCTATTTTACAGTGTAAAGTCAGGTACAGTACGGGGTAAAGCCGGCTATGATACGGAGAAAAATAAACTAGGGTACGGGGTAAAGTCGGGTAGGGTGCTAGATAAAGTCGGCTAGGGTACGGGGCAAAGTTGGTTAGGGCACGGGGTAAACTCGGCTAATTTGAAGCGTAAAGTCGATTATTGTATGGAGTAAAGTCGAATACCGTACGGGGTAAATCGGCTAGGGTGTGGTGTAAAGTCAGCTGGCATACGGGGTAAAGTTAGACAAAGTATGGGGTAAATCCGGGTAGAGTATGAGGTAAAGTCGGCTATTGTACGGGGTAAAGTCGAGTAAGGTACGGGGTAAAGTCGGTTATGATACGGGGTAAAGTCGGGTGGGCTAAAAAAGTACGACGGACAAACACCCGACCGAATCTAAAAGGGTTTATGCCCAGCGCTACGAAATCCTGATAAAAAACATTAGATTTATTTATTTTTTTAATCTGATCTTGCAAAATTTTAGAGAAAATTCGAGTCGGTTTAAAAGATATTTAGGACTTTTATAAATTTAAAACAAATTGAAAAATATTTTATAAATTTTCTGAAATCTTTTCGACAGTAACAAAAAATTCAATTACAAAAACTATTGTTAAAATAATTATTTGTCCTAAGTTTTAAACTTTTTTCGTAAAAAAAAATGTTTTTTCCTTCATAAGAAATTACTGATAATATTATTTCAATTCTTAAAATCATAGAAAAATTTTGTTTTCCAGAGACCTGATTTTTAGAACGATAACGCATACATTAAAAACTGAAAGTTCAATTTTCAAAAACGATACCCCTCCAATTCGATATTTAAACAAAATTTAATTTATAGTGGCAAAAATTGTATAAATATTATTTTTGTGTAGTGTGTCTTTTTTAACAAAGAAAAAAGTAGTTTTTCGGATTCGATAAGATTAACATTAATATTTTTGTCCAAAACCTGATAAGTTGAAATTTTTTATTTTGCAGTATTTTAAGAAAAATAGGAAAACTTTGAATTATTTCAAATGATATTTTAGAAGTTTTGAAAAGATTCGAATATAATTTGAATCGTGAGGAGATTTCAAAAGCTCGAAAACCATATTTACCTTTTGAAAAAATTTTGCAGGATTCTTGAAAAATGTTAAGAAAAATTCGAATAATTTTAAAAGATATTTCAAAATTTTGAAAAATTAAAAAAATAATTGAAAATTTAAATAGATTTCAAAATCAATTAAAATTTTTTTAAATATCAAAAAATTTAAAAAATTGCAAAAACTTTAAAACAAAGTGTAAATTTTTGAAGATTTCGAAATAAAATTTAGAAGCTTTTTAAGAATTTTTAAAGGTTTCAAGATAATAAAAAAATCATCTTGAGACTCCTGGGAAAATTTTTACAAATTTTTTATTTTGTTAAATTAATTTGAAGAGAATATTTAAAAAGACTTTAAACAATTTCGAAACACTTCCAAAATTTTCGGAAGAGAATCTGTAAGATTTTAAGCAACTTTTTTATTTTGCAATATTATTTAAAAATTGTAAGAAAAAATCGGATCATTTTAAAAGATATTTAAAAGTTTTAAAATATCTTTGAAAAATTAAAAATTTTGAACAAATTTCAAAATCAATTTAAAATTTGATAAAATTTCAAAAATTTTGAAAGTTTGCAAAAAATATGAAACAAAATGTAAATTTTTGAAGATTTCAAAATAAAATTTGGAAAAAAAATCTGAAATTTTTTAAGGCAATTTATTTTATTTTGCAGGATTATTTAAAAAACTTAAGAAAAATTTGAATCGATTCAAAAGATTATAAAAACCTTTAAAAATGTTTTTCTATATTTCAAAAATAATTTGAAATTTTGAAAATAATCGAAAACAAAATGTCGATTTTTGAAGTTTTCGAAATAACATTTAGAAGATTTTTATGGATTTTAAAAGGTTTCAAGATAACAAAAAAAATGCCTCAAGATTCTGGGGAAAATTGTAAATGATTTTTTTTATTTTGACAACTTAATTTAAAGAGAATGTTTAAAAATGATTTCTAAGCATATCAAAAGATTTCTAAAAATGTCAAAACGAAATCGGGAAGATTATAAGGCAATTTTTTAAATTTTGCATTATTTAAAAAAATTGGAGGAAAAATTGGAATAATTTCAAAAGATATTTGAAATGTTTAAAAGTTTTTAAAAGATTAAAAAATAATTTAAAATTTGAAAATATTTCAAAAAATTTATATTTTTAAAGATTTCAAACAAAAAATTCTATTTAAGAATTTTGAAAGATTTCTTTGAATCAATATTTTAGTTTTTAAAGTTTTTTCAAAATTGTAGGAAAAGTTGAAACTTGAAAAGATATTTTCGTATGATTAGAAGTTTTAAAAAGATTGAAAAATAATGAAAAATTGGAAAAGTGTTCCAATAATTTGAAACAAAATGTAGATTTACAAAGTTTCTAGAAAAAAAAATTTAGAAGCATTTTAAGAATCTTGAAAAGTTTTAAGAAAATGAAAAAAAAATTATTTTCAAAAATTAACTTATAAAGAAAATTTAAAAAGTACTCAAAAGATTTCAATTGATTTGAAACTCGAATTTTTTCCTAAAATTTGGTTCAAATTTTGTTGCTCGTTACCTAAAACACTGCACAAAAATATATTTTTTAATTGAAGGGGTACCGTTTTGGAAAATTTAACTTTTAATTGCTAAGCGCCACCCTAATCTAAAAGTTGAATATAAATCTAGAAATTTAATCTAAATCGAAACTATTCATTCCAAATTATTTAATCATTTGGTCCATATCTGATCTAAACTTATTGATATATTTATATAATAATAGTCTAGCAAAAATAATCCCAGTCGTGAAGTTCAGTTTTTGAATCTTTGGTTTGAACATCACCAAATTTTCCATTTTAAACAAGAGTAAAATTAATCATATTAATCAAATTACACTCTAGGTCCCATAGAAGCCGGTCTGATTTTATAATTCTTAGAACTGCTGATCCACGCAGTTTCTCAGCGGGCAGGGCTAGAGAACCACTGTGCGCAATTACTCAGTCGAGTATATTGCGCAATATGATGCATTCCCCCCGAAACTGTTATTATATGGGACTTGGAGTGTATTCACACCTATCATACTTTTCTCTCAGAACCCAATCACAGAGTACTTCTATTTTGTACTCTTAATTAGAACCCGTAGTACAGAATATAAATCCATAGCACCATAAATCTAAAAACATTCAACAAATTTGAGGGATTCAATTATTACGTAACATTCATTTCATAATGTTAAAATTATTCTTTTTTTAATCTCAAAAGATAATAAAAAATGTTTATAAACAATTAATTGATGAAAATTTTTTAACCTGCATCAAGTGAATCACGTAGTACTTGAATCGTCCTTTAAAGAAAAGAAAATAATTTAAAATTAAACTGTAGATCACAAGAATTAATACTAAAGAAAATGTGGAAATTATAAATAGTACTAAATCAAAAAAACATTTAAGAAAATAACTCGTCGATTTGTCTGTTATACATTTAGGGGAGACCACCCTACAGTAGATAATGAACCTACAGTAGATAATCATTAACTAGAAGCATAAATATAAGTCGAATAATTAATTGTAATTTTTATTTATTTCCGGTTTTCCCCGGTCAATTGTTAATTTTTCGGGGTCAATTTAAAAGAGTTCAAAAGATTTTAATGATTTCAAACGATTTTTAAAAATTTCAAATATTTTGGATTTGGAACAGAAAATTTTGGAAAAGAACTAGAATTCTGAATTTAAACAGGAATTTTAAGTTTGATTTCCTACTTCTAAATCAGAATTAAAATTATTTTACCAAATTCCCATTTCATGTCTAAAATTCACTTTTCCAAAGCAGAATTATATTTCTATTTACATAATTTTTTATTATAATTTATAAATATAGTAACTCCCTTTTTCCAAAATTTGGAAGTTGGAAGTTTCAATTTGTGACGAACTCTGACTTGGAACAAGATTTTTTTTACATGTATTCCCTTAAAATTCTAGAAAATTTTTATTAAAAAAAAGAGAATTTTTAGATTCAAACAAAGTCTGATTTGAAATAAGGAATTTACCAAATATGACGAATTCTGACTTGAAACAGGGATTGATTTTGTAAATTCTTTGTTTATAAAAAAGAATTAAAATTATTTTCGTTGGGATTTTTTTTAATCTGATAATTTCCCTACTGACGGTCCATTGAAAAATTATTATCAAAAAGTTGAAAATCAATTTTTAATAGTTCACTTTTCATCAGCTGAAAATTGAAGAAATTTTAGATTTAAATTTTCAACTGTCAACAATAATTAAAGAAAATGCAACTGTTGAAAATTGAAGAAAATTGAATTTCAAAAAAGTTTAAAAATCAATTTTCAATAGATGAATTTTAAGCGGTTGAAAAGTCAAGTGTTGAAAACTAAAGAAAACTGAACATTTACTTTTTAACAGTTAAATTTGCATAAAGCAGAAAAATAAATTTTCAACAGATGATTTTTTAACAGTGGAAGAGTCAAGTATTGAAAATTGAAGAAAATCGAAATTGGATTTTCAACTGTTAAATTTTCGAAAAGTAGAAAGTACAATTTTCAACAGTTGAATTTTCAAAAAATTGAAAAATCATTTTTTTTTATTTTTCATTAGTTGAAAATTGAGGATGATGGAAAATTCAATTGTTAAAAATGACAGAAAATTCAATTTTACAAAATTGTCGAAAATTGAATTTGAAAAAAGTTTAAAATTTTATTTTCAATAGATGAATTTTAACAGTTGAAAAGTCAACTGTTGACAAATTGAAAATTGAAGAAAACTGAAAACTAAATTTTCAACTGTTAAAAATGTAGAAAATTGAAAATTGAATTTTTCAAAAAGTAGAATATTCAATTTTAAACAACTGAATTTTCAAACCGTTGAAAATTAAAGAAAATTCAACTGTTGAAAACTGAAAAAAATTGAAGATTGAAATTCAATTTTTAAGAGATGAATTTTAAACAGTTGAAAAGTAAGCTGTTGAAAATTGAAGAAAATTGAAAATTGAATTTTCAACTGTTGAAAAATGTAACAAATTGAATTTCCAACAGTTGAATTTTCAAAAAATAGGAAATTTAATTTTCAACAGTTGAATTTTCGACAAGTTGAAAAATCCAGTTAAATTTTCAAAAATTAGAAGATTCAACTTTCAACAGTTGAATTTTCAACCGATGAACTTTTAATAGTTAAAGAGTCAAGTATTGAAAATTGGAGAACATTGAAAACTAAATTTTCAACTGTTGAAAATGTAGAAAGTTGAAAATTAGATTTTCAACAGTTAAATTAAAAAAAAAGTTTAAAATTAAAAATTTAATTTTCAAGAGATGAATTTTAAACGATTGAAAACTAAACTGTTGAAAATTCGAGAAAATTGAACATTGAATTTTCAACTGTTGAAAAATGCAGAAAATTGAAGAAAATTGAATTTTCAACTGTTTAAAAATGTATAAAATTTAATTTTCAACAGTTAAATTTTCAAATAATAGAAAATTTAATTTTCAACAGTTGAATTTTCAAAAAGTTGAAAAATAATTGATTTTTCAACAGTTAAATTTTCAAAAAGTAGGAAGATTCAATTTTCAACAAAAAATTTTTAATAGTTGAAGAGTCAAGTATTGAAAATTGAAGAAAATTGAAAACTAAAATTTCAAAATTTGTAAAATGTAGAAAATTGTAATTTGAATTTTCAACAGTTAAATTTTAAAAAAGTTTAAAATTCAATTTTCAAGATATGAATTTTAAATAGTTGAAAAATAAACTGTTGAAAATTGGAGAAAATTGAACATTGAATTTTCAACTGTTGAAAAATTTAGAAAATTGAAGAAAATTGAAAATTGAATTTTCAAATGTTGCAAAATGTGGAAAATTGAATTTTCAAAAAGTAGAAATCTCAATTTTCATTTTTCAACAGTTGACTTTTAAAAAAGTTGATAATTCAATTTTTCTCATTTCTCATCAGTTGAAAATTGAAGAAAATTGACAATTGAAGTTTCAACTGTTGAAAATTAATGATAATTACACTGATAAAAATAGAAGAAAATTGGATTTTAAAAGTTTATAATTCAATTTTCAATAGATGAATTTTAAACAGTTAGAAATTCAACCGTTGAAAATTGAATATTAAATTTTTTATATGTGAATTTTAGAAAAGTAGAACATTCAATTTTCAATTTTCCACACTTGAATTTCGAACAGTTGAAGAATCAAGTACATATTGCAAATTGAAGAAAATCGAAAATTGAATTTTCAACTGTTGAAAAATGCAGATAAATTGAAGATTGAATTTTCAAAAGTTAAATGTTAAAAATGTAAAAATTCAATTTTCAACAACAGATGAATTTTTAACAGTTGAAGAGTCAAGTGTTGAGAATTGAATTTTTAATTGTTGAAAACTGAATTTTCAATTTTCTTTAATTTTCAACTGTTGAATTTTCAAATGTTGAAAATTACATTTTCAACACTGAATGTTAAAAATGTTATATATATCTAATTCTACATGAGAATTTAATTAATAAACATTTCAATACATAAACAAATTCGCAAAAAGTACTTTTTTCAAAATTCCAATACCAAAGTGAAAATTAAAATTTTTCACGAAATATCTCTGTCCCAAACTCAAAATTATATTTCTTTACTTCCCGATTTCCAAAAATTCATAAAAATATTTGTCTTCAATTACACAAACCCCTTTTTTAAAGATAATTTTTTTCCTTTAAGGTCCACAAATATTTGTTTTGGCTTCAAAAAAAAATTTCCTTTTGAATCAATCCTTTTTCTGAACTAAGTCTCAACTATTAATTAAATAAAATAAATTATCTTACATAAGGGAAACCAACCTACAATAGATAATAAACCTACAGTGGATAATTAATAATATAAAATACTAGAGTATCTAAAATAATTAATGTAATTTAATCAATAATTAGTACACTATATATGTTAATAAATAGAAATATAAACAATGATTTTGGTATAATTGTGCTCTCAATTCATGATTATCAACTGAATATTCATTATCCACTGTAGGCTCGTCACCCCTACATTATTATTTTTAATTTATGATTATCTGCTCTAGGTTCATCATCAATCTTCCTCGCCGAAAAGAGCAAAAATCCAGTACCAAAATTGCTGGCTCAGCAGATTTTTGATTTCCAGTCACGGTTTTCATGCTGACATAACTTGTCTTTCAACAAAATTCCGTCAAAACCCACTCACAATGAGATCTGGGCGAAATTAGAAAAAGTAGCCGCACTATCGGTCTCGGAAAATTCTGATCATCCAGGTGGAGTTTTGGTCTGTTTGGTGAGTTCGAGAAGAATGGGAAAGTGCAAATCAGGACAGTACTCCTGATTATGCTCGAGAAGTTCCAAGTGTCTTGACCAAACTTTGGCATCGTAATGTTCATTTTGACGAGCTAAAAACCCTCTTTTGAGGGCGGCTTCAGCAAATCTTTGGAATGTTGGTCCTCGTCTAGGAGCCATCACGAGGGCGATACCATCATCGGCTAACCATCCGTAGATTGTTTCCACTAGGTCGAGACGTGCCTCGTCGAAAAAAAGACAGTCGGCACTCAGGATCACGTCGTAAAGGCCGTCAGTCCTCCGGGATTCGTCCACTGCTTCCGCATCCCAGGACTGTTAAAATCGAGATTCAAAAAGAGTTAATGTATAGAATTCCTGAAAATAAAACAAGAATCTAACAATCAAATTTGGACAAGCACCACAAAATGCTCCTATTGCAATTCCTAAAAACAAAACAAAAAGGCCGTAGCAGGATAAGCATGGTCTGGGTGCTCCCGCATGGATTTGCTTCATATTTAGGGAATAAGTTTCTTTCATTATGAAACTAATTTACCCCAAGTGCCAAGTTCAAAAAAAAATGTGTTACAACAATTATAAATAAATTTTGAAAAATTAAAAAAATCAATTTTCTCAAAAATGGCTCAACCGATTTTGATGGTTCAAATATATATTATAGAAGGTACTAAGACAATTTAAAAAAAAAATTGACACCTAATTCCTTTCAGGAGAAGGGTGTGAAAAAAATTATTGTAATTTTGTAACAATTTTTTTAAAATGAAGTACTTCTTGCACACCTACCATTTTTTGCGGAAATGATCACAGCATTACTTCATAGTTTAAAAAAATAA
>CAKNYM010051481.1:146500-165442 GCA_932195095.1 Andricus curvator
TTTAAACTATGAAGTAATGCTGTGATCATTTCCGCAAAAATATATTTTGGAGCCTTGAATGCGAGCATAATATAGACAAAAAATGGTAGGTCTGCAAGAAGTACTTCATTAAAAAAAAATTGTTACAAAATTACAATAATTTTTTTCACACCCTTCTCCTGAAAGGAATTAGGTGTCAATTTTTTTTTAAATTTTCTTAGTACCTTCTATAATATATATTTGAACCATCAAAATCGGTTGAGCCAATTTTGAGAAAATTGATTTTTTTAATTTTTCAAAATTTATTTATAATTGTTGTAACAAATTTTTTTTGAACTTGGCACTTGGGGTAAATTAGTTTCATAATGAAAGATACTTATCCCCTAAATATGAAGCAAATCCATGCGGGGGCACCCAGACCATGCTTATCCTACTACGGCCAAGTTTTTTTGAACAAAAATAAAAAAGAGGAAAGCAAAATGAGAAGGCAACCAACCACATCCCCTTCCTTCTTTTTTTTTCGTTTCTTTCGTCTTTTTTATTTTTATTATTATCAAATCTCAATATGAAAGCATACACAATATTTACCAACGTTTCGTTGCTCATTAGGGTGGTCCAAAAATGCATTGGAAATTTTTTTTTTTTTTTTGAATTTTTATCGGGACACCCCCCAAATTTGTTTGAATCCACCCAAAAATAAATCCATTTTTTTTTTGTTTTGAAAAAAAAATGATATTTAGGGGTGGCGCAAGCCCCATGAAGTTTAATATGTATTTCCCATAAGAAAAAAATACGTTCTTGTAAATCTTATTCAAAATCCTCAATATTATCTCAATCGAGTTGAAACTCAACATTTCTCTTCACAAATGGCCATAGAATACGAATAAAATATCACTTTTCAAAAACCAACACCATAAGTCTGTTTTATAGGGTCCCAAAGAAACCCCATAAGTGAAAAAATGGGTTTTGCGAGTTTTTGGCGCTAATTATGATTTTTTTGCGGTTTTTTTAATGCGAATTGTTTCTAATACATAAAATATTACTTTATACTGAAAATCAGATATTTTCATGAATTTTTTAAACAATTTATTATGGTTTTTAGCAATTTTCTCATAGAATGGAGTTGGAAAGACGCGGTTTTTTCACAAATTTTCCATTTGTTGTCAAATTTTCAATTAGAGGGAAGTGATAGTTCATCAATGTTAACAATAGTGATTGTTGAAACAATTTATCATAATTATTAATAATATTATATTTGAATAATGCTAGAAAGATGCGGATTTTTTTTTAAATTTCTGTCTTTTTGCCCAATTTTCATCTGTAGTGAAGTAATAATAAACTCAAGTTAACAAAATAATTGTTTAAACAATTGATTATAATTATTAATGATATTATATTTGAATAATGCTGAAAAGATGCGGTTTTTTTTTTATTTCTGGTTTTTTGTCCACTTTTCATTCGGAGTGAAGTAATAATGAATTCAAGTTAACAAAATAATTGTTTAAACAATTTATTATACTTATTAATAATATTATAATTGAATAATGCTAGAAAGATGCGTTTTTGTTTTAAATTTCTGGCTTTTTGTTTAATTTTCATTTGGAGTGAAGTAATAATGAATTCAAGTTAACAAAATAATTGTTTAAACAATTTATTATCATTGTTGATAATATTCTCTTTGCTTAATCGGTAGAATGTTGCAGTTTTTTATGAAGTTTTCAACTGTTTGTTTATTTTTTATCAGGCGTGACTTGATAATTAATTAGATTTAGCAAAAATAATTGTTTAAACAAATTATTATTGTTTATGACTATCTTCATCTATATCGATTGCGTCTGATAGTTGCGGTTTTACGGCAATTTTTACCTTTCCGTCCTTTTTTCACTTAGTGAAGTAATAATTAATAAAAGTTAACAGAAAAGTTGTTTAAACAATTTAATATTGTTTATAACTATCTTTTCTCAGATAAGTGCTAGAAAGTGGCGTTTTTTTCTAAAATCTTTCACTCTGCATCGCCTTTTTATTTATGAACAAGTAATAAGTCAACCACAACAAAAATGATTTTTCGAATGGTATTGTTGTTTTAAGTGAATTATTTTTTCTCTTTATATAGAATAATTAGGAATTATTTAATAAAATAGAATTAATTAAATATTAATTAATTTTTAATAAATTAAAGAGAAAATTAATTAATAATAATAGAATAATTAGGAATAGGTGGAAGGACTAGGTCTTTAAATGACTCGTAAATGTTTTTTTTTTATTACAACAAGAAATTTATTGCAAAGCGTAAAAGAAAAACTTGGAATTGCAAATCTCTAATGTTTATTTATTAATTGTTAGTGATTAAGGAGGCGAAGCAAAGTGAAAGGTTTTAGAAAAAACCGCCACTTACTAGCACTTATCTAAGAAAAGATAGTTATAAACAATATTAAATTGTTTATACAACTGTTTTGTTAACTTTAATTAATTATTACCTCACTAAGTGAAAAAAGGACAGAAAGGTAAAAATTGCCGAAAAACCGCAACTATCAGGCATTGATATAGATGAAGATAGTCATAAACAATAATAATTTGTTTAAACAATTATTTTTGCTAAATCTAATCAATTATTAGGTCACGCCTAATGAAAAATAGCCAATCAGTTGAAAATTCCAGAAAAAACCGCAACATTCTACCAATTAAGCAAAGAGAATATTATTAACAATGATAATAAATTGTTTAAACAATTATTTTGTTAACTTGAATTCATTATTACTTCACTCCAAATGAAAATTGGACAAAAAGCCAGAAATTTCAGAAAAAACCGCATCTTTCTAGCATTATTCAATTATAATATTATTAATAAGTATAATAAATTGTTTAAACAATTATTTTGTTAACTTGAATTCATTATTACTTCACCCCGAATGAAAAGTGGACAAAAAACCAAAAATTTAAAAAAAACCGCATCTTTTTTCAGCATTATTCAAATATAATATCATTAATGATGATAATTAATTGTTTAAACAATTTTTTTGTTAACTTCAATTTATTATTACTTCACTACAGATGAAAATTGGACAAAAAGCCAGAAATTAAAAAAAAATCCGCATCTTTCTAGCATTATTCAAATATAATATTATTAATAATTATAATAAATTGTTTAAATAATCATTATTGTTAACATTGATGAACTATCACTTCCCTCTAATTGAAAATTGGACAACAAATGGAAAATTTGTGAAAAAACCGCGTCTTTCTAACTACATTCTATGAGAAAATTGCTAAAAACAATAATAAATTGTTTAAACAATTCATTAAAATATCTAATTTTCAGTATAAAGTCATATTTTATGTATTAGAAACAATTCGCATTAAAAAAACCGCAAAAAAATCATAATTAGTGCCAAAAGCTCGCAAAACCCATTTTTTCATTTATGGGGTTTCTTTGGGACCCTATAAAACAGACTTATGGGGGTGATATTTGAAAAGTGATATTTTATTCGTATTCTATGTCTAATTGTGAAGAGAAATGTTGAGTTTCAACTCGATTGAGATAATATTGAGGATTCTTAATAAGATTTACAAAAACGTCTTTTTTTCTTATGGGAAATACATGTTAAACTTCATGAGGCTTGCGCCACCCCTAAATATCATTTTTTTCAAAACAAAAATAATGGATTTATTTTTGGGTGGATTCGAACAAATTTGGGGGGTGTCCCCATAAAAATTCGAAAAAAAAATTTTTGGACCACCCTAGACTGCTCATACAGCACCCTTATCAAGGTAAGAAAAATTAGAGCAGGTGGGAACAGCGACGAAACAACGGCGCTATCTCGTCGATACCTGAGATCATACTAGAATAACTTTTGTTTCATTTATCCAAATCAGTTTTTAAATTAATAGACAACTTATTTTGTTTTTTAATATAAAGCATTTCCATGAATTCTCTATTTGTAATGGATTTGCCTTTTGACCCACATATTGTGATTTGATAATAATAAAAATAAAAAAGACGAAATAAACGAGAAAAAAAAGAAGGAAGGGGATGTGGTTGGTTGCCTTCTCATTTTTCTTTCCTCTTTTTTATTTTTTTCCAAAGAAACAAATTTTTGTTTCGTTTTTAGGAATTGCAATAGCAACATTTTGTGGTGGTTGTCCAAATTTGATCGTTAGATTCTTGTTTTATTTTCAGGAAATCTATACATTAACTTGAGTATTGGACGTTAAATGAGATTTTGAATTTGATTTTAATTTAACTTGAAATTCTTAAATTTCAGTTAAAAAAGAGTTTATACTATTTTTTTAGAAACGTAAGAGAAATTATTTCTTGAATATCGCATAAAGGGACCGCACTTAGATTTTGTAACAGCTCAAGGGGGGGGGGGGGGGCGAGACAGTTTGTTACGATTTGTTACGGAAGGGTGAAGTTCACTCATGTACGTAATTTTTGCAAATTCTCAAAAACTTTCTCCTGAAGATTATCTTTTTAGTTATAAATTTTATTATTTGGTTGAAAATTTAACAATTTTCTTAAAAAGACATCTTTTTTTTAATGTATAGAATTCCTGAAAATAAAACAAGAATCTAACGATCAAATTTGGACAACCACCACAAAATGCTCCTATTGCAATTGCTAAAAACAAAACAAAAATTTGTTTCTTTGGACAAAAATAAAAAAGAGGAAAGAAAAATGAGAAGGCAACCAACCACATCCCCTTCCTTCTTTTTTTCGTTTCTTTCGTCTTTTTTATTTTTCTTTACTCTTTTTTATTTTTGTCCAAAGAAACAAATTTTTTTTTTTTAGGAATTGAAATAGGAGCATTTTGTGGTGGTTGACTAAATTTTATCGTTAGATTCTTGTTATATTTTCAGGAATTCTATACATTAACTTGAGTATTGGACGTTAAATGGGATTTTGAATTTCACTTTAATCTAATTTAAAATTCTTAAATTTCTTTCTTTTTTTTTTGCAAATTCAACTGTTTTGTTAAAAAATTTTCTTTTTGGGTTATAAATTCCACTCTTTTCGTATAATATTAACCTTGTTTAAAATTCATATTTTGTTGCTGATAAGTTGACTGAAATCTTTTTTGGATGAAAAATATTTTTTCTGAAAATTTGTCTTTTTAATTTAAAAATTCATCTTTTTTAAGTAGAAATATTGCATCTTTCTTGGACAAAAATGCAACCGTTTTGTTGAAAATTCAACAATTTTCTTAAAAAGACATCTTTTTTTTAATGTATAGAATTCCTGAAAATAAAACAAGAATCTAACGATCAAATTTGGACAACCACCACAAAATACTCCTATTACAATTCCTAAAAACAAAACAAAAATTTGTTTCTTTGGACAAAAATAAAAAAGAGGAGTAAAAAATGAGAAGGCAACCAACCACATCCCCTTCCTTCTTTCTTCTTTCTTTTTCCTTTCTTTCGTCTTTTTTATTTTTATTATTATCAAATCACAATATGAAAGCATGCACAATATTTACCAACGTTTCGGTGCTCACGCAGCACCTTTATCAAGGTAAGAAAAATTAGAGCAGGTGGGAACAGCACCGAAACGTTGGTAAATATTGTGCATGCTTTCATATTGTGATTTGATAATAATAAAAATAAAAAAGACGAAGGAAACGAAAAAAAAGAAGGAAGGGGATGTGCTTGGTTGCCTTCTCATTTTTCTTTCCTCTTTTTGATTTTTGTCCAAAGAAACAAATTTTTGTTTTGTTTTTAGGAATTGAAATAGGAGAATTTTGTGGTACTTGTCTTTTGATCGTTAGATTCTTGTTATATTTTCAGGAATTCTATACATTAACTTGAGTATTGGACGTTAAATGGGATTTTGAATTTGATTTTAATCTAATTTAAAATTCTTAAATTTCTTCTTTTTTTTTGCAAATTCAACTGTTTTGTTGAAAATTCAACTATTTCCTAGAAAATTTACTTTTTGATTAAAATTTGTATTTTTCTGTAGAAAAGTCTATTGAAATCCTTTTGGATGAAAATTCAACTCTTTTTTTGAAAATTTGTCTTTTTGATTTCAAAATTCACCTATTTAGTAGAATTTTCATTTAGCAAAAAATTAATGTATTTCGTTAAAAATTCCTCTATTTGAGTAGGAAATTAATCTTTTTTTTTTAATTTATCATTTTGGTTGAGGATTCAATTATCTTGTTAACAATTCTTCTTTTTTAGTTAAATTCAACTGTTTGAAAATTCGTTTTATTTGTTAAAAATTAGCTGTTTTAACTGAAAATTTAACAATTCCGTTTTTAGTTAAAAATTTATCTTTTTTTTATTGAAAATTCAACTATTTCGTTAAAAATTTATCTTTCTTGATTGAAAATGATCTCTCTTGTTAAAAAATTTTTGTTTGGTTTAGAAATTAGCTGTTTTCTGAAAAATACTACTTTTTAGTTCGAAAAATTGAATATTTTGTTTGAAATTCAATTATTTAGTTGAGGATTTAACCATTTTGTCGAAAATTCGTATTTTTTTATGGATTCAACTTTTTAATAATTCGTTTATTTTTTTTTATTAAAAACTAATTTTTTAAACTGAAAATTTAACTACAGCATTTTTCGTTTGAATCTTATATTTTTTATTTGAAATTTCAACTGCTTGGTTAAAAATGCACGTACTTTGTTAAAAATTCGTTCGTTTGGACATTAAATTCATCTTTTATGGTAGAACAGTATTTTTCTGGGTGAAAAATTCATTTTTCTTTGTTGAAAATTAAACTATTTATTTGAAATTGAACTATTTTGTTAGAAATTTGTTGTTTTTTTCTGGTAGAAAATTAATTTTTTTTAATTGCAAACTATTCCATTTTTCTTTAAAAATGTATCCTATAAGTTTAAAATTCAACTATTTAGCAAAAAAATTAATATATTTCGTCAAAAATTCCTCTATTCGAGTAGAAATTTTTTGAAAATTTATCATTCTGGTTGAGGATTCAATTATTTTGTCGAAAATTCGTCTTTTTTGATTAAATTCAACTGTTTGAAAATTCGTTTTATTTGTTAAAAATTAGTTTTTTAATCTGAAAATTTAACGACTCCATTTTTGGTTAAAAATTTATCTTTTTTAATTGAAAATTCAACTATTTTTCGTTAAAAATTCAACTAATTGGCAAAAAAATCATCTATTTCGTTGAATCTTTTTTCAATATATTCAACTAACTAAAAATTGTTTGTTTTTTTTTAAATTAGTTTTTTACTTTCTTGATTGAAAATTATATTTCTTGTTGAAAATTCTTTTTTTTCTCGTTTAAAAGTCAACTGTTTTCAGAAAAATGCAACTGTTTAGTTGAAAAGTGAAATATTTTGATTGAAATTCATCTATTTGGTTGAGGATTCAACTATTTTGTCAAAAATTCGTCTTTTTTTTGGATTCAACTGGTTGATAATTCGTTTTTTTGTTTGTTAAAAAGTAATTTTTTAAACTGAAGATTTAACTATTGAATTTTTGATTAAAATCTTTTCTCCTTTAGTCGAAAACTCAACTGGTTGATAATTTTTTTTTTTTAAGTAATTTTTTAAACTGGAAATTTAACTTTAGCAAAAGTGTGTTTTTTGATTCTTTGAGCAAAAAAATTGTTTTTTATATCGATTTTATACTAAATTAAGAATAACTATGAGGAGGCCGATTTTTGAAAAAGTATTCTATGTTTTTTTTTATTTAACTAAAAATTCTTGAATATTCCTTATAGCCAAAATTATAAACCGAAGGAACAATATAATTATAATTATTCCGAGCAGTAAAGTCTTTAAACAATTAAAAAAAATGTAAATTTAATAATTGCCCCTAGAAATATAATTACGTTTTTAATTTTCAAATACTAAGTTTAGAAATTATTGTTAACATAATTAGTCAAAATTCATCATTTATTAGTAGAAAATTCAGCAGTATATTTTTAATTTAAATTGAAATAATACTGCAGATTAATTTTGCTATTTATAATAAACAAAGCTTAAAAATAAGACTGTAAAATTTATATTTGTTAATTTATTAATTACAGATAAAGAAAATTAATTTGACTTTCCTCGCGTAAAAATATCACATCGAAATATCCTCGAGTTAAAATAAGTATCATAAATTTCGGCAGAACCTTGGGCTATTAAAGCGTATAAATTATTCGAAAATCACGTATTTATAAAAAAATCTGCATGAATTAAAGTAATTAAATCAAATAATTCAATTCTCAAATTTGCTTAAAAATGTATGGTGCCATTTTTAATTTTAAAATACGTTTTTTCTAAATTTTATTCAGACTGAAATTAACTATAATAATAATAATTTAAAAATTAGATTTTTCGATCAATTCTTCACAAATATGTGCATAAGATTTAGACCACCGGAACTAGGTGGAGTTGCATTACGTAGTGCCGGAAGTAGACTAAAGGTTTGGTCAATTTTCGGAACTTATTTCACGATCACGAAATATATATTATTATTTAAAAAAACACATAAATATTACGATTATTTTATATTCTTATTTATTATACAATATATTATTTATATTATTTGTAAAACTCATAAAACTAATTTTTCAGAAACAAAAGTTTTAGTTGGTTCGATATTTATTTAGTAATTATTTTTTTATTATTTATAGAATTTAATTCAGAATTTTTTACGTTTATTTTGCTTGATATAGAATATGCTCGATTTGAAAAAACTTATATCAATCATCTATTGAGACTGAAAAGTAAACTAGTGAAATCGATGGAATGAAAAAAATATGTCAAGAGAAAGCTTTGTAATTTTTCAGCTTATAAATTATGCAGAACAGACAATCGATTACTCACACATGTATTACAATTTAAATCTTGATTCTTAATTCATTATAGCAAATGCTTTAATTTTTTTTAATTACACTTAAAACTTGAAAAAATAGGTTTACAATTATCCTATGTGAAAAAATAGTTTATAAACATTATTGCTAAAAGAGAAAATTTTAATTTTAATTATTTTTTAATATTGTAAAATAATTCTGTTCTCAGCATTTTGCTAGCAGACTATAATTTGTAAACTTTTTCACACATTCAAAGAGATGAGAAAAAAAAATAAAAGACCAAATAATTACCGATACTGACAAATTTTAAACAAAATTTAGATTTTTTAAGATTTTGAAATAAAATTTTCAAGCTTTTTAAGGATTTTGAAAGTTTAACGATAATGGCATTTTTTCTTAAGATTCCGGGGAGAATTTAAAGTAATTTTTTCTTTTTTTTAAATTAATTTAAAGAATATATTTGAGAAGCTATAAAAAGATTTCCTAAAATTTCGGAAAAAGATTTCAAAGCAAAATTTTTCAATTTTACGAGATTGCAAATTTTGGAAAAAAATCGAACAAGTTTAAAGAGATATTTAGGAGTTTTGATGGATACAGGAATAATTTTATTTTTAAAAAATGTAGATTTTTGAATATTTCGGAAATTTTTTAATGATTTTTTATTTCACAACATTTATTTTAAAATAATATTTAAAACTATTTCAAAACATTTTAAAATATTTACAAAATTTAAAAAAATGAATCTGGAAGATTTGAAAGCATTTTTTTTTATTTTGCAGAATTTCTTTAACATTTTAGGCAAAAGTATCATTTTAACAGATATTTGAAAGTTAAAAATTTTGTTTTTAATATTTAAAAGTTTTTTTTATTTGAAACGAAATGTAGATTTTTGAAGATTTCGAAATAAAAAGTTTTTTAAAGAGTTTGAAAGGTTTTAAGATAATAAAAAAAAAATTATTAAGATTCCTGAGGATATTCAAAGAGACTCTTTTTTTTTTTTAATCTGGAAGATTTAAAATCAATTTTTTTTTTAATTTTGAAGAATTTTTTCAAAATCTCAGAAAAAATTCGTATCATTTGAACAAATATTTCAAAGTTAATAAAAAAATTCAAAAATAATAAAAAAAATAAAAAATAATAAAAAAATTCAAAAATAATAAAAAATTTCAAAAATAATAAAAAATTCAAAAATTTAAAAACGAAATATAGAGTTTTGAAGATTTAAAATCAATTTTTTTTAATTTTGAAGAATTTTTTCAAAATCTCAGAAAAAATTCGCATCATTTTAACAAATATTTAGAAGTTTTTCAAAAAATGTGAAAAGAATAAAAAATTTCAAAAATAATAAAAAAATTCAAAAATTTAAAAACGAAATGTAGATTTTTGAAGATTTCGAAATAAAAAGTTTTTTAAAGAGTTTGAAAGGTTTTATGATAATAAAAAAAAATTATTAAGATTCCTGATAATATTTAAAGAGATTCTTTTTTTTTAATCTGGAAGATTTAAAATCCATTTTTTTTTAATTTTGAAGAATTTTTTCAAAATCTCAGAAAAAATTCGTATCATTTTCAAAAGATTTCAAAGTTAATAAAAAAATTCAAAAATAATAAAAAATTCAAAAATTTAAAAACGAAATGTAGAGTTTTGAAGATTTAAAATCAATTTTTTTTTTATTTTGAAGAATTTTTTCAAAATCACAGAAAAAAATCGCATCATTTTAACAAATATTTAGAAGTTTTTAAAAAAAATTTGAAAAGAATAAAAAATTTCAAAAATAATAAAAAAATTTGAAAACGAAATGACGAAATGTAGATTTTTGAAGATTTCGGAAAATTTTTAATGATTTTTCATTTCACAACATTTATTCTAAGAGAATATTTAAATCGATTTTAAAACATTTCCAAATATTTACAAAATATTCAAAAAGGAATCTGGAAGATTTGGAAGCAATTTTTTATTTATTTTACAAATTTTTTTAAAATTGTAGCAAAAAGTATCATTTTAACAGATATTTGAAGGTTAATTTTTTTTTTTAATTAAAAATTTTTTTTATTAAAAACGAAATGTAGATTTTTGAAGATTTCGAAATAAAAAGTTTTTTAAAGAGTTTGAAAGGTTTTATGATAATAAAATAAAACTATTAAGATTCCTGAGAATATTTAAAAAGATTCTTTTTTTTTAATCTGTAAGATTTAAAATCAATTTTTCTTTTAATTTTGAAGAATTTTTTCAAAATCTCAGAAAAAAATCGTTTCATTTTCAAAAGATTTGAAAAAAAAATTAAAAAATAATCAAAAATAATTTAAAAAACGGAATGTAGATTTTTGAAGATTTAGAAATGAAACTCTACATTTTTTGAAATTTTGAAAGGTTTTAAAATAATAAAACAAATTTCTTAAGATTCCTGGGAATATTTAAAGAAATTCTTTATAATTGTAAATTAATTTTGAGAGAATACTTAAAAAATGATAACACATTAAAAAATATTTCCAAAATTATTAAAAATGAATCCGAAAAATTTTAAAAATTTTTTTAATTTTTCCTAAAACTTTGTAAAATTCTGTAAAATTTAAAAAAACTTAGAAACTTTCTAGATACTTTTTAGACGTATCTGAAATCTTTAAAAATCTTTTTGACATTTCTCGAGAAACAAAGAAAAATAATATTTATATAACCTTCAAGCAAATAAACAAATAAAATATAAAATAAATAGTTATTCAAAATTTTTATTTGTTATTAAAAAATATTTTTTCCTTCAAATTATAATTTGCAAATTTTTTTTATTCTGGAAAGAAAAATCTTTTTTGGTTGCAAATTCAACAATTTTGTTGAAAATTCATCTTTTTGATTTGAAGTCATCTTTTTTAGTAGAAAATTCATTTTTTTCATTAAAGTCGCAAATTTTTGGTTTGAAATAAAAATATTTTCTGAAAATTTTTATTTTTTATCATAAAATGAATCTTCTTGGTTGAACATTTATCTTTTTGGTTGAGGATTCAACAATTTTGTTGGCATTTAAAAAAAATAAATTCAACTGTTTTTGAATTAAAATAAAACTGAAAATTTATCTTTTTTGGTAGGAAATTAATCTTTTTGATAGAAAATTTATGAATTTTGTTTAAAATTCAATTATTTGGTTAAAAATTAACTTTTTTGTGAAAAATTCATTTTTTTGGGATTAAAAATTAAACTTTTTTGTAGAAAATTCGTCTCTTTTGGAAAATAATTTACGTTCTTTGGACTGGTTGACAATTAATCTTTTTTGGTTCAATATTTAATTATTTTGTTGAAAATTTGTCTTTGAATCTTTCACATAAAAAAACTTTATATTGCGTTATTACTTTATAAATTAGTTTGCTTTACAAAATATAATATAACTCGATGTAACCGTAGAGTACCTTTTTTATTACAACTTTATCATTAAAAAGAAAAACTTTAAGTCCTTTCAACATGTCAACAATTTACTTGTAAATAAAAAAAAAATTATTTTCTTGTGCTAATTAGTTATAAACTTTGAGCATCATATTTTAAATTCGCAAGGACCAAATTTTCAAACTGGTTTCCATTATTATTGAAAATTACACTATTATCCCAAATTGAAATTGATTTTGAGTTAATCAAACAGAATCTCTAAAGTCTAAATCTGAATTAGTTCATAATGATTAATTATAAGGCAAAAAAACATCAAATATTTTAAATTAAAAAATCTTAATTTTCAACTTTCATGACTTCAAAATTTTCATATTTTTATTTTATTTTTTGGCTTTGGTTAATTGTTTTTCAATATTTGGCGTTATGAGTTTTATTTTTGAAAAAGGTTATATTCAATTACTAAAATATACCGAATGAGAAAAAGATTTGTTTTAACTAAAACAAAAAACAATATAAACTTTTGGTCTTCAAAATTAGTTTTCGTTTTTTTTTCATTTGTATTTTTTTTATGATTAGTTTTTTTCGGATTTCCTTATTGTAGTAAAAAATAATAAACACATAGTTACTCTGTCCAACCTTTTTGAAATCTTTGGGAATATTTTTAAATCTTTGTGAAGTCTTTGAAATCCTTGAAATTTTTGAAATCTTGGTGAAATTTTTGAAATCTTTGTGAATTCGTTGAAATCTTTTGAAGTATTTAAAATCTATGTGAAATCTTTTGAAATCTTTCACAAATTTTGTAAAATTTTTAAAATCCTTGAATTCTTTGAAATCTTTTTTGAAAACTTTCTTCAATCTTTGTTTTTGAAAACTTTTAAATCAAGGTAATCAGAAAGGATTACTTTTTAACAAAATTGTTCAATTTTCAACAAAATATATGAAATTTTAACCAATTATTTGAATTTTCAACCGAAAACATAAATTATCGAATGAAAAGATTAATTTTCTATCCAAAAAGGCGAATTTTCGCAAAAATACATGAATTTTCAACTAAAAAAAAAATTTCAACCGAATAGTTGAATTTTCAACAAAAATTGAATAAATAAATTTTCAGTTCAAAAATTAATTTTTAGCCTAAAAAGAACGAATTTTCAACAAATAACACATTTTTTAACCAGAGAGATCAATTTTCAACTAAAATCATTGAAATCTTTTGAAATCTTCTCAAATTTGTTGAAACCTTTTGAAATTGTTTAAAACCTTTGAAATGTTCTGAAATCTTTGAAACCTGTTGAAATTTTTTTAATTCTTGAAATCTTTTGAAATCCTTATAAATTCTTTGAAATACTTGTGAAATCTTTCCTATATCTTTTGTACTTATTTGAAATCTTTGTTAAATATTTTGAAATTTTCTAAAAAAATGTGAACTCGTTTAGAATTATTGAAATGTTCTGTATTTTGGCGTACTGTACCCTTTTTGCAGTCTTAAAAATTCTTGTATTCTTTTGAAATCTTTATGAAATTTTTGTGAAATCTTTGAAATATTTGTGAAATCGTATGTATTCATTTAAAATCATTAAAATATTTGAAACCTTCTAAATTTTTGGTAAAATCTTTGAAATCCTTGAAATATTGTGAAATCTAATATTTATTGAAATCTTTTGAAATTGTTTGAAATCTTTAAAATCTGGTGTAATGTAAACTTTTTAAAATCTTTTGAAATTATTATGAATTCTTTGAAATATTTGTGAAATCTTTTGTATTCATTTAAAATCATTTGAATATTGGAAATCTTTTAAAATTTTGGTAAAATCTTTGAAATCCCTGTGAAATGTTTTGAAATTTTTATGAAATATTTGAAATATTTGTGAAATCTTTTGTATTCATTTGAAATCATTAAAATATTTGAAATCTTTTGAAATTACTTAAAATTTTGGTAAAATCTTTGAAATCCTTGAAATCTTTGAAATCTTTAAAATCCTTGTGAAATGTTTTGAAATTTTAATGAAATCTTTGAAATAGTTGTGAAATCTTTTGTATTCATTTGAAATCATTAAAATATTTGAAATCTTTTGAAATTACTTAAAATTTTGGTAAAATCTTTGAAATCCTTGAAATCTTTGAAATCCTTGTGAAATGTTTTGAAATTTTAATGAAATCTTTGAAATATGTGTGAAATCTTTTGCATTCATTTAAAATCATTAAAATATTTGAAATCTTTTACAAATTTTGTAAAATCTTTGAAATCCTTGTGAAATGTTTTGAAATTTTAATGAAATCTTTGAAATATTTGTGAAATCTTTTTTATTCATTTGAAATCATTAAAATATTTGAAATCTTTGTGAAATCTTTTAAAATTTTGGTAAAATCTTTGAAATCCTTGAAATCTTTGAAATCCTTGTGTAACGTTTTGAAATTTTAATGAAGTCTTTGAAATATTTGTGAAATCTTTTGTATTCATTTGAAATCATTAAAATATTTTAAATCTTTGTGAAATCTTTTGAAATTATTTAAAATTTTGGTAAAATCTTTGAAATCTTTGAAATCCTTGAAATCTTTGAAATCTTTAAAATCCTTGTGAAATGTTTTGAAATTTTAATGAAATCTTTGAAATAGTTGTGAAATCTTTTGTATTCATTTGAAATCATTAAAATATTTGAAATCTTTGTGAAATCTTCTGAAATCTTTTTAAATTTTGGTAAAATTTTTGAAATCTTTGAAATCCTTGTGAAATGTTTTGAAATTTTAATGAAATCTTTTAAATATTTGTGAAATCTTTTGCATTCATTTAAAATTATTAAAATATTTGAAATCTTTTTAAATTTTGGTAAAATCTTTGAAATCCTTGAAATCTTTGAAATCCTTGTGAAATGTTTTGAAATTTTAATGAAATCTTTGAAATATTTGTGAAATCTTTTGTATTCATTTGAAATCGTTAAAATATTTGAAATCTTTGTGAAATATTTTGAAATCTTTTAAAATTTTGGTAAAATCTATGAAATCCTTGAAATCTTTGAAATCCTTGTGAAATGTTTTGAAATTTTAATGAAATATTTGTGAAATCTTTTGTATTCATTTAAAATCATTAAAATATTTGAAATTTTTAAAATTTTGGTAAAACCTTGTGAAATCTCAAATTTATTGAAATCTTTGGAAATTGTTTAAAATCTTTTAAATCTAATGTAATGTGAACTTTTTGAAATCTTTTGAAATCCTTATGAATTCTTTGAAATATTTGTCAAATTTTTTGTATTCATTTAAAATCATTAAAATATTTTAAATCTTTTTAAATTTTGGTAAAATCTTTGAAATCCTTGAAATCTTTGAAATCCTTGTGAAATGTTTTGAAATTTTTATCAAATCTTTGAAATATTTGTGAAATCTTCTGTATTCATTTTAAATCATTAAAATATTTTAAATCTTTTAAAATTTTGGTAAAATCATTGAAATCTTTTGAAATTGTTTAAAATCTTTTAAATCTGGTGTAATGTGAACTTTTTGAAATCTTTTGAAATCCTTATGAATTCTTTGAAAAATTGGTGAAATGTTTCTGAAATCTTTTGTATTCATTTAAAATCATTAAAATATTTGAAATCTTTGTGAAATCTTCTAATACATTTTGAAACTGTTTAAAATCTTTGAAATGTTTTGAAATCTTTGACGTCTAGTGTAAAAATAATTAAATTTTTAAATATTTAAATTTGAATCCCTTTTAATTATAAATTTTTTTTTCTAAATTCTAATTTAAAAATAAATTAATTTTAATTATTATTATTTTCATTATCAACCCTTTTTAAAATATTTAAAATCCTTGAAATCTTTTGAAAGTTTTAAATCCTTTGTGAAATCTTTGAAATCTTGTCTACATGCTTTTTCAAATCCTTGAAATCCTTTTTAAGTGTTTGAAATCCGTGAACTCTTTTTTAAATCTTCAAAATCCTTTTGAATATTATAAAATCTTTGAAATATTTTGAGATCTTTAAAATTATTTGGTAAACTTTTGAAATCTGATGTATACTCAAAATACTCGAAATTTTCAACTAATAATTTTTAGAATTTGTAAGTTGAAATTCACAAAAAAATGTATACTTTAACATTGTATATTAGCGGAGAAAAAATTAAAAACTTATAGAATTATTTACAATGTTTGCAATCTATAAAATAATCAGTACAGTCTACAAAAAGTGCCCTAAAATCTCTTTATTTATTCTGTAATGAACAAAAGATCAATAATATCTTGATAAATAGAAATCTTTTTAGTAGCAAGATTTCTTCTAAACGAGATGTTTCTACAAAAAAAAAAAAAAAAAAAAAAAAATCAAGGAGATTTCCAGCGTTTCAAAGTTGAAAAAAAAATTCAAGGAGAATTCCAGGTTTTCAAGGTCGCTGGACACCCTGCTCAAAGACTCAAAAGGTCATCCATCTTTCTTGCTTAATTTTGTTTTATAATCAAAATGTAGTCTCATAAATTTAAAACAAATAAGTAATCAACAAATTTCTCTTAAATTTCCCTTAAAATGAATTTCCATCCTCAATTTCCTAACTTCTGTTCCTCAGTTCTTTTAAAAAAAAAACAATTTATTTTGTATTTTCGAATTGCAGTAAACAATAATAATCACATAGTTACTCTTCTCACATTTTCTCAACTGCATGCAGTTGCTTCAATATTTAATTTTTTTTTTCAAACAAACTTTTTGCGAAAGAGCACAACGGCACTTTTCTTTTAAAATTTCAGAGGCTCAAAAGTTCACCTGTCTTTCTTGCTTAATTTTGTTTTGTCGCTGTCTCATCAATTCCGAACCAAATGATTAATCAACCCTTCATCCAATAAACCGGAAAATAAATTTCTCTTAAATTTCCCTTAAAATGAATTTCCACCCTCAATACCTGAATTCTGTTTCCATTGTTTCCAGCCTGCCTGAGTGCATTGGCGGCCCTGGCCCATTGCACCACACCGCACCTTACGAAATCAGCCATGCTGTTTCTGGCAACGATGCACCTGACATTATCAACGCTGGTCACGTTTCCGTCGGTGAGAGTGACACCACCAGGATTGCAGTACTTGGCCACCAGGACACCAGCCAAGCAACTCATCCCACCTCCCAATTCCAGGACCACCTTGTTCCTGCAGATGTTTCGATTCTTCAGCAAATAATAACCCAAACACTCTTCCGAAGGCCAGACACACACATTCCCAGTGTTATTAAACCCAATCAATTCATTAGCAGTAAAATTCTTGTTGATCTTCCGGATCTGCACATCAAACAACTCGTTGTCAATCACTGTCGAGTACTCGTACCAGGAAGACTCTGCATCAGCTACGTTCTCCAAGATCAGGGGTCTCAACAAATCGAAGGATGTGAATCTTCGAACCGAAATTTCATCTTCCCCTTCCGGATAAAGCTCTGGAGAACGAGTTAAAGCCCTCGCAAGAAGGCGCCACCTTCTTTGAGCTGTGGTTCCATCCTTTGGACTTCCGGTCTTCCTCTTCACTTTATCTTCTGTCACCTGAAGAATTCCTGTCGACATGGTTCCTTCTGTGGATTTTGGTCCCTGTATTGTCTAACTCTGGGATCGATGATGGATTCTTGATGATCTTCTTGGTGATCTTCTTGATGATCTTCTTTACCAGGTTCTCCAAAGATTTTCTGATGATTGGGAGCTCTTGGTAGAAGATCGCGAGGTTGCTTCTGTGGCATGTGTTCTCCAAGTTGGTTCTCCAATTCTTAGAGTTGTTGACTTCTCTCAGCTTCGTCCATGGTTTTTAATAGATCTTTCTGATTTTTGGAGACACCAAAGAATTGAAAATAGGCGATTTTTGAGGAAAAATCGTGCCCGGGAGAAGGACAAGGACGGACGAAGGGACCGGAGAGACTAAAAGCACCAAGTCAAGTTCTAACACTCGCGCCACGAGGACCGCAGATGACGTTCTCCGATTGAAATTCGCGCATGCGTTCAGATTTTGACGCCGTTCGAAACCAATGTTGCTCGCGGACAACACGTTCTTCCTCTAAAAGTCTAAATCAGACTCCACTTCTGCTTTTCGCGGTTTTCCTTCTGCACCCTTCCGAATGAAAACAGACTTATCGTCCGGCAAAGTGGTTTTGTTAATTTGACGCTAATGTTGCTGAGTTGTTGAGTAATATAAAATTGAGGAGGAATCTTTATTGGATATTAGATATGAATTGAGTGCAGAGAGAACTTGGATTTGAAAGGGAGATGATCAGAGTCGGGATATTTTGTTAAATCTCATAAATTCCCTACGGAGAGTCCATTGGATGACTATCAATTTTTTAAACTATTATTATTTGCCAATGGAGACCAGTTTTCGAATGAATTTTCTTTTTCAATTTTTTGTATGCAAGGAAATGTTTATTTATTAAATTCTTATGTAAAATTATGTAAATTTAACTGTTTTGAACAATTTTTTAAAATAAGAAATCGCTTTTTTCTTTTTTCACCAGTTGAGTAGTCAACTGATGAAAATGCAAGAAAATTGAATATTTAATTTTCAGCAGTTAACTTTTCAATTTTCAAAAATGAAGACAATTGAAAATTCCACTGCTGAAAATGATAGGAAATTGGATATTTAACTGTTGACAATTTAATTTTCAATTTTCTTTAATTTTCAACAGAAAATTAAAAATGTAGGAAAATTAAAATTGAATTTTAGACAGTCGATTTTCCAACTGCTCAAAATTGACGAAAATTCAAAAGTTGAAAATTCATTTGTTGGAAATTTAATTATTGTAAATTCAATTTTTCGATTCAATTCAGTTGAATTTTCTTCAATTTTCAGAAGTTGACTTTTC
>CAKNYM010051481.1:193463-203769 GCA_932195095.1 Andricus curvator
CGCACACTCAACTCAGAATTCCCACGGGTGTCCCCAGCCCTCTTAAGTTCTTAGTGGTAAGAGCACCTGACCGGCAATCAGTTTGCGTGGGTTAGATTCCTACCGAAGCAAGTAAAAAATACGATCTTTTCTCGCTAATAAGTATTTGTAATATTTTTTATTACAAAAAAATAGACCAAATGAACATTTGTTTATATAGTTCTTCTTCAGTTCTTTTCCAAAATTAGTTACGATTAGGTATGATAATATTTTCCTCAATTTCATCAATAATTGTTAACAATGTTCGTTTTTTGTCTGAGATAATTAGTGAAACAGGGATGTTCTTCGAATTTGATGAAGAGTGGATGATATAATTTATCAACAATAGGGATGCATCAGCGAATTTGACAATTAACCCGCTTGAAGGCACTTCGTCAATATTTATCTGCCGTATTTCGAGTGTAATGGAATAGAACCGAGGCTTGGGCTTGGGGTGTACGACGAGATGGACATATCGATTTTCCTAACAACAAACAATAGAACTATTGTTGCATAACGTTCATTTTACGTAATTCTAGAGGAGAGCAAGAAGGGAAGCAAATCAGTGATGAGAAATAACGAAATTACTTCTTTTCGTAACGATAATGGTAACGAAGTTACCAAAAATGGAATAGTTAAATTTTAAACCAAAAAGATGACTAATTTTCAACCAAAATGATGAATCTTTAACTAGAAAAATGGAATTATCAACTAAAAAAGATTATTTTTTAACCCAAGATTGAATAGTTAAATCTTTAGTTAAAAAAATTATTGCGAAACCAAAGTGATGAATTTTCAACTAAAATGATAAATTTTCAACAGGAATAACTTTCAAACAAAAAGTTTTATTTTCAACCAAAAAGAAGAAGTTTCAACTAAAATTATGATTATTTAAATGGAATACTTGAATTTTCAACATAGAAAAGAGTCATCAGAAAGATATTCTCAGTTTATTCCGTAAACAAATTATGCCTATTCCTTGAAAAATAGCCAAACTCTGAACATGTTTATAAAAATGGTTTAAATAATAAGTATGGTAAATTTGCAAAGTCTCGTAGAAAAGAGTTGTTGGAAATACATCCTTGGTAATTCCGTAAACAAATGAAGCTCGTTTAAAAATGGCAAAATTCTGAATTTCCCGATAGCAATTCTTTAAATAATTAATAATTCCTGTAAATTTTCAATTCAAAATAGAACAGAGTCATTGGAAAGACAGTTGACTCCGTAAACAAATTGTGCCTATTCCTTGAAAAACAGCCAAACTCTGAATATGTTTATAAAAATGTTTTAAATAAATAATAATTATTTTAAATGTGCACAGTAGCGTAGAAAAGAGTTATTGGAAATACATTCTTTATTGATACTAGAAATAAATTGAGCCTATCCTTTAAAAAATAGCCAAACCCTTAATTTGTTTATGAACATTGTTTAAATAATTGAATCTTTGAAATTTGCAGAGAATTATATAAAAAAGTAATGGGAAAGATATTTTTAGTTAATTTTGTAAACAAATTGAGCCCATTCGTTGAAAAATGGCCAAACTATGAATATCTTTATGACAATTATTTGAATAAATAATCATTGTTTAAGTTTTCAAAGTATCGTAGGAAAAAGTTGTTGGAAATACACACTTTGTTGATTCCGTAAACAAATTGACCCTATTTTTGAAAAATAGCCAAACTCTGAATTTGTTTATGAAAGTTGTTTAAATAATTAATAATTCTTGCAAATTTACAAAACATGGTAAAGAATCATCGAAAAGACAATCTTAGTTGACTCCATAAACAAATTGTGCCTATTCCTTGAAAAACAGCCAAACTCTGAATATGTTTATAAAAATGGATTAAATAATTAATAAGTATGGTAAATTTGCAAAGTCTCGTAGAAAAGAGTTATTGGAAATACATCCTTGGTAATTCCGTAAACAAATTGAGCCCATTCGTTTAAAAATGCAAAATTCTTAATTTCCCGATAGAAATTCTTTAAATAATTAATAATTCTTGTAAATTTACAAAGCAAAATAGAAAAGAGTCATTGGAAAGACATTCTTAGTTGACTCCGTAAACAAATTGTGCCTATTCCTTGAAAAACAGCCAAACTCTGAATATGTTTATAAAAATGGTTTAAATAATTAATAATTATTGTAAATGTGCACAGTATTGTAGAAAAGAGTTAATAGAAATACACTCTTTATTGATACCAGAAATAAATTGAGCCTATCCTTTAAAAAATAGCCAAACTCTTAATTTGTTCGTGAAAATGGTTTAAATAATTGAATCTTTGAAATTTGCAGAGAATTATATAAAAAATTTGGACATTGAGTCCATTCGTTGAAAAATGGCCAAACTATGAATATCTTTATGACAATTATTTGAATAAATAATCATTGTTTACATTTTCAAAGTATCGTAGGAAAAAGTTGTTGGAAATACATACTTCGTTGATTCCGTAAACAAATTGAGCCTATTTTTTGAAAAACGGTCAAACTCTCAATTTGCTCATGAAAATTATTTAAATAATTAATCAATCCTGGAAATTTGAAAAGCATAATAGAAAAAAGTCATCGGGAATAAAGTGTCAGCCCACACTTGTAGTTATTTACTACAAGAAACTATCCACCTAGAAACACAACCCGAATCGGGTACTGTCACGCTTACTCCTAGAGGCTCGCCGAAAGGGAAATAGCTTAATGCTATATGTAAAAAATTGGCCCCTTTTTTTGAAAAATAGCCAAACTCTGAATTTGTTTATGAAAGTTGTTTAAATAATTAATAATTCTTGTGAATTTACAAAACATGGTAAAGAGTCATCTAAAAGACAGTCTTAGTTGACTCCGTAAACAAATTGTGCCTATTCCTTGAAAAACAGCCAAACTCTGAATATGTTTATGAAAATGGTTTAAATAATTAATAAGTATGGTAAATGTGCAAAGTATCGTAGAAAAGAGTTATTGGAAATACATCCTTGGCAATTCCGTAAACAAATTGAGCCCATTCGTTTAGAAATGGCAAAATATTCTTAATTTCCCGATAGAAATTCTTTAAATAATTAATAATTCTTGTAAATTTACAAAGCAAAATAGAACAGAGTCATTGGAAAGACATTCTTAGTTGACTCCGTAAACAAATTGTGCCTATTCCTTGAAAAACAGCCAAACTCTGAATATGTTTATAAAAATGGTTTAAATAATTGAATCTTTGAAATTTGCAGAGAATTATATAAAAAATTTGGACATTGAGTCCATTCGTTGAAAAATGGCCAAACTATGAATATCTTTATGACAATTATTTGAATAAATAATAATTGTTTACATTTTCAAAGTATCGTAGGAAAAAGTTGTTGGAAATACACACCTCGTTGATTCCGTAAACAAATTGAGCCTATTCTTTTAAAAACGGTCAAACTCTCAATTTGCTCATGAAAATTGTTTAAATAATTAATAAATCTTGGAAATTTGGAAAGCATAATAGAAAAAAAGTCATCGGAAATATATTTATAGTTAATTATGTAAAAAATTGACCCTATTTGTTGAAAAATAGCCAAACTCTGAATTTGTTCTGAAAGTTGTTTAAATAATTAATAATTCTTGTAAATTTACAAAACATGGTAAAGAATCATCGAAAAGACAATCTTAGTTGACTCCATAAACAAACTGTGCCTATTCCTTGAAAAACAGCCAAACTCTGAATATGTTTATAAAAATGGTTTAAATAATTAATAAGTATGGCAAATTTGCAAAGTCACGTAGAAAAGAGTTATTGGAAATACATCCTTGATAATTCCGTAAAAAAATTGAGCCCATTCGTTTAAAAATGGCAACATTCTGAATTTCCCGATAGAAATTCTTTAAATAATTAATAATTCTTGTAAATTTACAAAGCAAAATAGAAAAGAGTAATTGGAAAGACATTCTTAGTTGACTCCGTAAAGAAATTGTACCTATTCCTTGAAAAACAGCCAAACTCTGAATATGTTTATGAAAAGTGTTTAAATAATTCATAATTATTGTAAATGTGCACAGTATCGTAGAAAAGAGTTATTAGAAATACATTCTTTATTGATACCAGAAATAAATTGAGCCTATCCTTTAAAAAATAGCCAAACTCTTAATTTGTTTATGAAAATTGTTTAAATAATTGAATCTTTGAAATTTGCAGAGAATTATATAAAAAAAGTGATGGGAAAGATATTCTTAGTTAATTTTGTAAAGAAATTGAGTCCATTCGTTGAAAAATGGCCAAACTATGAATATCTTTATGACAATTATTTGAATAAATAATCATTGTTTAAATTTTCAAAGTATCGTAGGAAAAAGTTGTTGGAAATACATACTTCGTTGATTCCGTAAACAAATTGAGCCTATTATTTGAAAACCCGTGAAACTCTCAATTTGCTCATGAAAATTGTTTAAATAATTAATAAATCTTGGAAATTTGGAAAGCATAATAGAAAAAAGTCATCGGAAATATATTTATAGTTAATTATGTAAAAAATTGACCATATTTGTTGAAAAATAGCCAAACTCTGAATTTGTTTATGAAAGTTGTTTAAATAATTAATAATTCTTGTAAATTTACAAAACATGGTAAAGAGTCATCGAAAAGACAATCTTAGTTGACTCCATAAACAAATTGTGCCTATTCCTTGAAAAACAGCCAAACTCTGAACATGTTTATAAAAATGGTTTAAATAATTAATAAGTATGGTAAATTTGCAAAGTCTCGTAGAAAAGAGTTATTGGAAATACATCCTTGGTAATTCCGTAAACAAATTTAGCTCGTTTAAAAATGGCAAAATTCTGAATTTCCCGATATATATATATATATATACCATTAAACCATTTCCCTTTCAGGGTAGGCGTGACACTACCCGATTCGGGTAGTGTTTCTAGGTTTTTCTTGTAGTTATAAATAACTACAAGTGTGGGCTCACCACACCCACGATGTGCCAACAGCACTCATGTCAGTATTCTTGAATGGTCACCCATCCAAGTACTAACCGCGTCCAACGCTGCTTAACTTCAGTGATCTGACGAGAACTGGGTTTTTCAGCGTGGTATGGCCGTTGGTAGCAATAGATAGCAATTCTTTAAATAATAATTAATCATTCTTGTACATTTTCAAAGCAAAATAGAACAGAGGCATTGGAAAGACAGTTGACTCCGTAAACAAATTGTGCCTATTCCTTAAAAAAACGGCCAAACTCTGAATATGTTTATAAAAATGTTTTAAATAAATAATAATTATTGTAAATGTGCACAGTATCGTAGAAAAGAGTTATTAGAAATACATTCTTTATTGATACCAAAAATAAATTGAGCCTATCCTTTAAAAAATAGCCAAACTCTGAATTTGTTTATGAAAATTGTTTAAATAATTGAATCTTTGAAATTTGCAGAGAATTATATAAAAAAAGTGATGGGAAAGATATTCTTAGTTAATTTTGTGAACAAATTGAGTCCATTCGTTGAAAAATGGCCAAACTATGAATATCTTTAGGACAATTATTTGAATAAATAATCATTGTTTAAATGTTCAAAGTATCGTAAGAAAAAGTTGTTGGAAATACATACTTCGTTGATTCCGTAAACAAATTGAGCCTATTCTTTGAAAAACGGTCAAACTCTCAATTTGCTCATGAAAATTGTTTAAATAATTAATAAATCTTTGAAATTTGGAAAGCATAATAGAAAAAAGTCATCGGAAATATATTTATAGTTAATTATGTAAAAAATTGACCATATTTGTTGAAAAATAGCCAAACTCTGAATTTGTTTATGAAAGTTGTTTAAATAATTAATAATTCTTGTAAATTTACAAAACATGGTAAAGAGTCATCGGAAAGACAATCTTAGTTGACTCCGTGAACAAATTGCGTCTATTCCTTGAGAAAAACCGAAACTCTGAATGTTTATGAAAATCGATTAAATAATTAATAACTATTGTAAATTTTGAAATGTATCATAGGATAGAGTTATTTGAAAAACATTCTTTATTGATTCCGTATACAAATTGAACCAATTCGTTAAAAAATAGACAAACTTCGAATTTTTTTATGGAAATTGTTTAAATAATTAATCATTCTTGTGAATTTACATAAGCAACATATAAAAGAGTCATGAAAAAGACCTCTCTTAGCCTCATATAAAAAAGTAATCGGAAAAATATTCTTGGTTAATTCTATAAAAAAAATTTGGCTTATTCGTTGAAAATAGCCAAAATCTGAATTGGTAAAGCAACATAGAAAAGAGTATTCGGAAAGACATACTTAGTTCACTTCGCGAAAAAATTTTGCCTATTCCTTGAAAAATAGCCAAGTTCTGGATACCTTTATGAAAATTGTTGGAATAATTAATAATTATTTTTTTAACATTTTAGTCAACAAATTAAAAAAAAATGAGTTTGAGTTTTTTCTTTTTTATTGAGTTTTGTCTTTTTTATTGATTTTTTGTTACTTTTATTTTCTCAATGTCATATAAATGCAAATATTAAATTTTTATACATATAAAATTATCCCCTTTTATATTATCACCATTGTAAATAATTTAATGATAATCTTTAATCTCACTTGTAAGAAAAATAGCAATTTTTTCTTCCTCGTATCACAAGTAAGATAAAATTATTATTTTCCATAAAAATGAATTTAAAAATTTTCATTACCCTGAAGTAACTGCAAAACTCGTATGCGTAGTTTTAACCCTCTAACGAGTATTAAAAGGTCTTCACTTTTCCAAAGGTTAATGAAGTTTAATGATTTAATTAGGGTCAGTTACGATCACATGGAAGTCAACGAGTGATGCTCTCTGGCAAAGTGCCGAGGAAAGTGACATGATTTATTAGTTGCAGTTCATACTCCCCACTTTCTTTTGTACTCTTTATTTACATTACATTTTTTTCCTAATTAATAAAAAATTTTTAATTTTTTTCTTAAGGCCATGTGACGAGTGGGTCACGTGACCGGATTCCTACCTTACCGACACTTTTTTTATTTGTAAAATTATTTTCACACGAATAGCCACATAAAGCTGAAAATTTGGGATAATAAATAAGAAGCACTAAAAAAGGTGCGTCCGGTCCTAAATTTTTATAATTATGAAAAGTTTTTTTTTGTAAATAATTTTTTTTTCTTTTTTTATGATTATTAAAATTTAGGACCAGACCCACCTTTCTTAGTACTCCTTATTTATTATCCAGTTAAATTTTTCGCCAAAGTATTTCAATTTTCGACCAAAAAGATTGATTTTCAAGAAAGAAGATGAACTTTTTAACACAAAAATGTCGAATTTTAAACAAAAGAGTTCAACTTTCAATAAAAAAAATGACTTTCACAGAATTGTTGAATTTAGTGCAAAGTAAATTAATTTTTGACCAAATAATTGAATAATCAACCAAAAATATTAATTTTCAACCAAAAAAATTAATTTTCCACCGAGAAGATTCATTTTCCATAGAAAAAAATTGTCTAAAAAAAATATATGAATTTTGAATCAAATTATAGTTGAATTTTCGACTGAAAGAGATACATTTTCAGCTGAAAAATTGAATATGCAACTTAAAAAGATACATTTTCAACAAAAAAATTGAATAATTGCATTTTTAGTTGAAAAAATGAATTTTCAACAACAAAAAACGAATTTTCCGCCAAAAAGATGATATTTCAAGCAACAACTTAAATTTTCTAAAAAACAGACTTTTTAACCAAATAGTTGAATTTTCAACAACAACAAAAAAACTAATTTTTCGCCAAAAAGATGATATTTCAAGCAATATTATTAATTTTCTACAAAAATTTAAGAATTTTTAAACAAATACGTGAATTTTTAACGAATAGTTGAATTTAAATCAAAAAAGATAAATTTACATTTCAAAATGGAATAGTTAAATTTTCATTTGAGCAAATTAATTATTAACAAACAAACAAATTAATTTTCAACACAATAGTTAAATTTTCCCAAAAATATTTCAACTTACACCAAAAAGATCAATTTTCAAGTAAGAATTTTCTACCACAAAAAAGACGAATTTTTAACAGAAGACATGAATTTTCAACAAAATAGTTTAGTTATCAACCAAAAAAAAAAAAATTTTCAAGCAAGAATTTTTATTTCCTTAAAAAATGAAATTTCAACAAAATACATGCATTTTCAACAACAAAAATGACTTTTTCCCAAAACTATTGAATTTCTTAAGGCCATGTGACGAGTGGGTCACGTGAACGGATTCCTACCTTACCGACACTTTTTTTATTTGTAAACTTATTTTCACACGAATAGCCACATCGAGTTGAAAATTTGGGATAATAAATAAGAAGCACTAAGAAAGGTGGGTCTGGTCCTAAATTTTTAAAATCATGAAAAAAGAAAAAAAAAATTATTGACAAAAAAAACTTTTTTCATAATTTTATTATAAAAATTTAGGACCAGACCCACCTTTCTTAGTGCTTCTTATTTATTATCCCAAGGTTTCAAATCGATGTGGCTATTCGTGTGAAAATAAGTTAACAAATAAAAAAAGTGTCGGTAAGGTAGGAATCCTTTTTCTCCCTATTTTTTAGTAGATGAGCAAGGCCAGTTCTACCGTAAGATTCCTGTTACCGACATCGAGACCATTCCACAGCACAAGTGGTTCGTGTCCGTGCTAAGTTTCTAGAATATTCTCAAAGGGTACCGATGGCGTCATAAAATAATGTTGCGCAATTGTGAGTAACGAATTTTGCGTAAACAACTTCAAGGTTATTTATTTATTATTATCTCAATTAGAAAGTTATGAAAAAAACACGGATGATTTATTGCTTCCTTATAGATAATACATTTAATTTTTTTCAATTCTTTATTTGTTTAGTGCGCAAAACATGCAGGCGTACAAGTGTTATTTGATACACGAACCATTTGAGCTCTGTAATGGTCTCGATGTGAGTAACGAATTTTGCGTAAACAACTTCAAGGTTATTTATTTATTATTATCTCAATTAGAAAGTTATGAGAAAAACACGTATGATTTATTGCTTCCTTATAGATAATACATTTCATTTCTTTTAATTCTTTATTTGTTTAGTGCGCAACAGATGCAGGCGTACAAGTGTTATTTGATACACGAATCATTTGAGCTCTGTAATGGTCTCGATGTGAGTAACGAATTTTGCGTAAACAACTTCAAGGTTATTTATTTATTATTATGTCAATTGGAAAATTATGAGAAAAACAAGGATGATTTATTGCTTCCTTATAGATAATACATTTAATTTTTTTTAATTCTTTATTTATTTAGTGCGCAAAAGATGCAGGCCTACAAGTGTCATTTGATACACGAACCACTCGAACTCTGGAATGGTCTCGATGTCGGTAACATGTCGGTAATAGGAATCTTGCGTCAGAACCGGCCTTATTCATCTACTTTTTTCTTTTGTTAGATATTTGTGTCTAATGCGCCTGAAAACAGGTAGTTTGAAAATCTAATTTTGATTTTTGAGCATTTCTGTGTTCTTCTTTGGGTACATAAAATTACTCCTAAGAAAATAGATTTCATTTCGATCTTAAAAGAATTTTTAAAAAGCCTTGAAAAAATTTAATTTTTCAACAAGTTGCAAATTCGTTTCGGATATTCCACGTGAGATTGACAGAATTTCGTCCAATACGACTTGCATGAGGAAAATGTGACTATATACAGTTCGTTTCCGGTGAATATATTCACCGGAAACGAACTGAATCGAGTATTCCCGAGAGTCTACGACTCTACGGTATTGCGGCTTTTCTGGCAAAGCGTCGCGACGCATTGCGTCTACTCGGCCGAAGCCAATGGAGTGGTTTTAGCAGAATCGGGTGTAAAACTGACTTACGACCCGAAATGTCTACAATCCTGGCACGCACGCATCCAATTTTATATCTACAGTCTCATTACATCCGAAACAAAATATTGACCGTCGTTTTTATAACTTCCGCAAAAACCGACGTGATAGTCGACGAAATTCCAATTGAAACAAGAATAGATATATTCAGGATGGATTTTTTTATAACAACAAAGAGTCGCCGCAAAACTTAACTTTCAAAATTCCCTGATTTTTAATTTTTCTCTGAATTGAAAGAGGGACATTCTTCATTTTTAAGTTGAACAGTTGAAATTTCAACTTAAAAAGATAAATTTTCAACCAAAAATGAAATAGTTTTAATAAAAAAAAGTAATCTAGACAAAAAAGAATAGTCAACAAAATAGTTAAATTTTCAACCAAATAGTTGAATTTTCAAATAAAAAGTTAATATACACTAAAAAATAGAATAGTTAAATTTTCAGTT
>CAKNYM010051481.1:203779-222150 GCA_932195095.1 Andricus curvator
TAATATACACTAAAAAATAGAATAGTTAAATTTTCAGTTAAAAAAAAATAGTTCAAACAAAAAATTGTGGTCGACGAAATCCCAATTAAAACAAGAATAGATATATTCAGGATGGATTTTTTTTCATAACAAAGAGTCGCCGCAAAACTTAACTTTCAAAATTCCCTGATTTTTAATTTTTCTCTGAATTGAAAGAGGGACATTCTTCATTTTTAAGTTGAATAGTTGAAATTTCAACTTAAAAAGATAAATTTTCAACCAAAAATGGAACAGTTTGAATACAAAAAATTAATTTGGAAAAAAAAAGAATTGTACACAAAATAGTTAAATTTTCAACCAAATAATTGAATTTTCAAGTAAAAAGTTAATATACACTAAAAAATAGAATAGTTAAATTTTCAGTTAAAAAAAATTAGTTCAAACAAAAAATTGTGGTCAACGAAATTCCAATTAAAACAAGAATAGATATATTCAGGATGGATTTTTTTATAACAACAAAGAGTCGCCGCAAACCTTAATTTTCAAAATTCCCTGATTTTTAATTTTTCTCTAAATTGAAAGAGGCACATTCTTCATTTTTAAGTTGAACAGTTGAAATTTCAACTTAAAAAGATAAATTTTCAACCAAAAATGGAATAGTTTTAATACAAAATTAATTAATTTGGAAAAAAAAAGAATTGTCCACAAAATAGTTAAATTTTCAACCAAATAATTGGATTTTCAAGTAAAATGTTAATATACACTAAAAAATAGAATAGTTAAATTTTCACTTAAAAAAAAATTAGTTCAAATAAAAAATTGTGGTCGACGAAATTCCAATTAAAACAAGAATAGATATATTCAGGATGGATTTTTTTATAACAACAGAGTTGCCGCAAAACTTAATTTTCGAAATTTCAACTTCGAAAATTTTCGAAAATTTTCAACTTAAAAAGATAAATTTTCTACCAAAAATGGAATAGTTTTAATAAAAAAAGTTAATTCAGACAAAAAAGAATTGTCAACAAAATAGTTAAATTTTCAACCAAATAGTTGAATTTTCAACTAAAAGGATAAATATACACTAAAAAATAGAATAGTTAAATTTTCAGTTAAAAAAATTAGTTAAAAAAAATTCCACCAAGAAGATGATATTTTAAGCAAGAACATTAATTTTCTACCCACAAAGACGAATTTTTACCAAACTATATGCATTTTTAACCAAATAAATTTGTATTTTCGAATTTTCAACTTTTTTCAATTTTTATTTTTATTCTTTTGCTTAACATTTTTATTTACTTGAAGAGGGGGGAGGGGGGAATTCTGTAATCTTCACATTTTTCTTAGAATGAAAAGGGGCATTTTTAACATTTTACTTGAGTTGGAAGAGAGGAAATTTCGGTTTTTAATTTTTTCCTGAATTGAAAGAGGCAATTTTTTTTTATTTTTAACATTGTGAGTGCGTTGAATGGTGTCAAATTTTGTATTTTAAAAATTTGGCTTGGCATCAAAGAAAATTAAAAACTACAATTAAATTGTTAAAAATTCTTCATTTAATTTCTTGAAAAACAGTTTTGAATAAAATCCGTCAAATTTAACAGTTGAAATTTCAACTTAAAAAGAATTTTTAACCAAAAATGGAATAGTTTGAATTAAAAAAATTAATTTAAAAAAAAAAAGAATTTTCAACAAAATAGTTAAATTTTCAACTAAAAAGATAAATATTCCATCAAAAATAGAATAGTTAAATTTTCAGTCAAGAAAATTAATTTTCAAAGGAAAAAAACGAATTTACCACCAAAAAGATGATATTTCAAGCAAAACATTAATTTTCTACAAAAAAAGAATTTTTAACAAAAATATATGAATTTTTAATTAATTATTTCAATTTTCAACTGGCAAATATAAATTTTCAGCCAAAAAGTTGAAAGTTTAAATTAAAAAGATAAATTATCAACCAAAAATGGAATGGTTTTGATAAAAAAAATTAATTTAGAAAAAAAAGAATTGTCAACAAAATAGTTAAATTTTCAACCAAATAGTTGAATTTTCAGTTTAAAAAAATGCAACCAAAAAGGTGATATTTTAAGCAAGAACATTAATTTTCTACCAACAAAGACGAATTTTTAACAAACTATATGAATTTTTAACCAAATATTTGAATTTTCAACTTTTTTCAATTTTTTATTTATTCTTTTGTTTAACATTTTTATTTACTTGGACGGCCCCCGCCCCACTCTGTAATTTTCACATTTTTCTTAGAATGAAAAGGGGGGAATTTTCAATTTTCTTCTGAATCGGAAGAGGGGCATTTTTAACATTTTACTTGAGTTGGAAGGGAGGAAATTTCAGTTTTTAATTTTTTCCTGAATTGGAAGAGGCAATTTTTTTTTTTTCAACATTGTTAGTGCGTTGAATGGTGTCAAATTTTGTATTTTGAACATTTGGCTTGAGATCAAAGTAAATTAAAAAATACAGTTAAATTGTTAAAAATTCTTCATTTAATTCCTTGAAAAACAGTTTTAAATAAAATCCGTCAAATTTGAACAGTTGAAATTTCAACTTAAAAAGAATTTTCAACCAAAAATGGAATATGTAGTTTAAATAAAAAAAAAAATTATTTTTTTTCAAAAAAAAAGGAATTTTTAACGAAATAGTTAAATTTTCAAATAAAAAGATCAATATTCCATCAAAAATGGAATAGTTAAATTTTCAGTCGAAACAATTAATTTTCAAAGAAAAAAAAAACGAATTTTCCACCAAAAAGACGGTATTTCAAGCAAGAATATTAATTTTCTACCAAAAAAGACGAATTTTTAACAAAATACATGCATTTTTAATTAAGTATTTGAATTTTCAACTAAAAAATATGCATTTTCAGCCAAAAAGTTGATTTTTCAACTTAAAAATATAAATTTTCAACCAAAAATGGAATAGTTTTAATTAGAAAAATTCATTTTTTCCAAACAAAAAAAAATTTCAACAAAATAGTTAAATTTTCAACCAAATAGTTGAATCTTCAACTAAAAAGATAAATATATAGTCAAATATGGAATTTTTAAATTTTCAGTCAAAAAATGAATTTTGGACAACAAAAAGAACGAATTTTCCACCAAAAGGTGATATTTCACGCAAAAAAATTAATTTTCTACCAAAAAGGACGAACTTTTAACAAACTACATGAATTTTTGAAAAAGTAGTCGAATTTTCAACTAAAAAAGATAAATTTTCAGACAAACAGTTGAATTTTCAACTTTCCTCCCTTCCGACTCAATGAAAATGTTAAATTTTTTAAAAATTCCTCTTTCAATCCAGAAAAAAATTAAAAATTACAATTTTCAAACTCAAAAGAATTTTAAATCAAACTCATTAGGAATTCAATAATTTTAATTGATATTAAATGAGTTACATTTGAAGTGATTCGAAAGGTTTTTTTTACTCAAAAACTTGAAAAATTATAGTATTAACGGAATTATTATAAATCATTAAAACAGATTGTAGTTGAGAAATAATTCTTCATACATTAAAGGACTTCTAATTTTTAATTTTACATTATTAAAAGTTTGATATAAATTTATTAATTGAATTTTTTTAGTTAAGTATTAATTACTTAAATTGAAAAGTTTTTCATAGTTGAAACTTTATGTAAGTTATTGTGTAAGTTAAGTGTAATTTATTTCGCAATAACATTGAAATAGCGCGTAAAAAAATGGTTTTCCCTCTTTCCGAAAATAAATCCACCAACCGATATTCTATCATATTATTTTTTTTTAAATAATCTAAATCGTTTCAACAAATTTTTAAACCACTTAATATTCATAAATATGTTATGAATTTTCAACTTTTTAATGTTATTAATATTAGAAAATTAATAATTAAAATGACAAAGTCTCGGTTAAAAGAATTGAAAAAATACATTTTAACTTCCTGTGCATATATCCAAACTTGGAAAAAAGCCAGCCTTTAATATTTTTAAATCTGAAACAACGAAAGTCAGAACTACTTTGAAGTTGAAAAGTTTCAAGATTATATAGGTGCATTTAAAAAATTCAAACTTGATAAATAATTTTGATTGCGTTTCAAGATTAAAGCGCCAAGCCTGAAAAATCATGAATTAAAAATGTCTCATAAGTTGAAAGCATTGGAATTAATATTTCCTGAACATCTTGAAACTTTGCTGACACTTTGCGAACAAAAAGTGACGTAACTGTTTCTGGCACTGGTTTAAAGTTCCTTCTATCAAAAACACTGTCTCTCTTTCCAAGTGTCAAACTCTTGAAAATAATCTCTCTGGCGTCTAAATGTTGCTAATGATTCGCAAAAACGAAAATTGTAATTTATTTTGTTTATTTTCAAAATAAATCGAACAGTCTGAAGAACTATTACTTAGGGGCCGGCCATAAACTACGTTACCAATTTCATGGATGGGGGGGGGGCATGCCAAAAGCCCTTTCAACATTCTTTGCAAGTCTTTGATTGAATCTGCCATAAAAACCTTATTATCTGCGAACGCTAACCCACGTACCCTCACGTACGCTAACCCACGTACCCTCACGCACGCTAACCCACGTACCCTCACGCACGCTAACCCACGTACCCTCACTCAGTTTCCCATTAACCCTTACACTCGCTTTCCTACCAACATATATTGTTTTTATTGCTTGTAGGAGCCATCAATTGACACGAAATTGGCACCAAAGTACCAATCAAATTCCAACCTACAACCTTAAATCTTGATTTACTACAAAAAGCCACTTTTATCACCCTTTTCCCCCTTAACTTTTTGCCCTGCGATCAGAAACGATATTTTTTCAAATTATTATCGTTTATTTATAAAAAAATATATACCTTTTTTCTTTTTATGGACCTTTTAGCGAAAAATCGTCTGTTACAGTGCGAGACCGTCACACTCAAGCTTTATTTTCAAGGAACAGAATTTTTTTTTTATGACAATTTTTTTATTCTTATTCAGCCACCCCATATCTACGGAGACACTTTTTATTATTTTTCAAAATTGAAAAATAGATTCTCAAAATTCTTGAATGATTTTCTCGGAATTGGTTAACTTCTGATCAAATTACTTTTCTCAAAATTTAGCAAACTCAATATCTCGATAGTAATTTTTTTTTGTTAAACTGAAAAATTGCACTTTTTATCGTGATCCGCAACCGAGCCTGTTCCAATTTTAGATTCCTGTCTTTTTGAGATTGTAAACTTCCACATTCTATTTCTCAAAACTGGATAATTTTTTTAATCATACTTTTTTGGCCTCAATTCAGAAACACTTCCGCTCGGGAGTAAAATTTTGTTTTATCTTTAAATGGTGATTTCGATTTTATAGAATGTTATTTTTTTAACTAAAAATTTGATGATTCCATTTTTGATTTAAAAAAATCTTTTTTATTTGAAAATTTGTTTCATTGGTTGAGAATTAATTTTTTTTAACTAATTAAACTAAACTATTAAATTCATAAACTATTCCATTTTTTGTTGAAAATTGATATTTTTAATTGAAAATTGATGTTTTCTAATTGAAAAAATATTGTTTTGAGTTGAAAATCCATCTACTTGATGGAAAATTCAATTATTTTGTTAAAAATTTGTTTTTTCATCTACAAATTTTATATTCACATTTTTGTTGGAAAATTAGTCTTGTTTGTTGAAAATTCATCTTTTTGGTTCAGGATTCAACTAATTGTTTAAAAATTCGTCTTATTTGGTCAAATCTAACTAGTTCAAAATTAATTTTTGAAATGAAAAATTTGTGGATTCCATTTTCGGTTTGAAAAAATGTTTTTTAGTTGAAAATGTTATTATTTTGTTTAATATCCATATCTATTGTTTGAAAATTCATCGTGACTGCTTGAAAATTCGACTTTTCAAAAATTTTTTGGTTGAAAATTCAGTTTTTGAAACGGAAATTGACCTATTCAAGTTTCGGGTCAAAATTTATCTCTGGCTGAAAATTTAAATATTTAGTGGAAAAAATATTTCCTTGGTTGAGAATTAATTTTTTTGTAACTAATTAAACTAAACTATTAAATTTATAAACTATTCCATTTTTGATTAAAAATTTATATTTTTAATTGTAAACTGATCTTTTCTAGTTTAAAATTAATGTATTTTGTTAAAAATTCGTCTTTTTTTGTCGAAAATTGATCTGCTTGGTTAAAAATTCGTTTTTGTTTGTTCAAAAGTCAAATACTTGATTTAAAGTTAAACTACTTTTAAAAAAATTCATTTTTTCGTTTGTTCAAAATTGATCATTTTAGTTAAAATTTATTTTATTCGTTGAAAATTTCAGTATTTTGTTGAAAAATTCGCTTTTTTTAGTTGAAACTTTTTTTTCTTAAGTTAAAAATTCAGCTATTTGGTTGAAAATTTATGTTTATTTATTTATTTTTGGTTCAAAAAATATTGTTTTGAGTTGAAAATCCATCTATTTGATGGAGAATTCAATTATTTTATTAAAAATTTGTTTTTTCATCTACAAATTGAATATTCACATTTTTGTTGGAAAATTAGTCTTGTTTGTTGAAGATTCATCTTTTTGGTTCAGGATTCCACTAATTGTTCAAAAATTCGTTTTATTTGGTTAAATCTAACTAGATACAAATTAATTTTTGAAATGAAAAACTAATTTTTGAAATGAAAAATTTGAGGATTCCATTTTCGGTTTGAAAAAATCTTGTTTAGTTGAAAATTTGACTATTTTGTTTAATATTCATATCTATTGTTTGAAAATTCATCTAATTGGTAGAGGATTCAGCTATTTTTTTGAAAATTAGTTTTTTCGTTTAACTCGACTGTTTGAAAATTCTACTTTTGAATAATTTTTTTGGTTCAAAATTTAATTTTTGAAACGGAAATTGACCTATTCCAGTTTCGGTTCAAAATTTATCTTCTTCGTTGAAAATTCATCTGTTTGATTACAAATTTAACTATTTCGCTAAAAATGAAATATATTTGGTTGAAAATTAATTTTTTAGTGAAAATTTAACTATTCTATTTTCAGTTAAAAATGTATCTTTTGTTGAAAATGATTTTTTTTGCTGGAAAGTTAATTTTTTTAAACTGAAAATTGAACTATTTGATGTTTGGTTGAAAATTGATCTTCTTCGTTGAAAATTCATCTGTTTGATTAAAAATTTAACTATTTCGCTGAAAATTAAATATATTTTATTGAAAATTAATTTTTTACTGAAAATGTAACTATTCTATTTTAAGTTTGAAATGCATCTTTTGTTGAAAATGATTTTTTTTTGCTGGAAAATTAATTTTTTTAAACTGAAAATTGAACTATTTCATGTTTGGTTGAAAATTGATCTTCTTCGTTGAAAATTCATCTGTTTAGTTAAAAATTAAAATATTTCGTTAAAATTTAAAATATTTGGTTGAAAATTAATTTTTTTACTGAAAATTTAAATATTCTACGTAGACTATTTTGTTAACAATTCATCTTTTTTGATAGAAAATTAGTCTTATTATTTGAAACATTATCGTTTTGGTGAAACAAATTATTTCTTTGGTTGAAAATTTATCTTAATTAGTTGAAACTTAATGTATTTTGTTGAAAATTTATCTTTTTTGTAGAAAATTAATCTTTTGGGTTGAAAATGCAACTATTTGGTGAAAAATTAATTTTTGTTGTTGAAGACTCATCATTTTAGTTAAAAATTAATTTCTTAACCTGAAAATTCAACTGAAAATTTCATCTTTTTGATAGAAAATTGAACTATTTCCTTCAAAATTGATTTTATTTGTTCGAAACTTCATTTTTTATACTGAAAATGTAACTGTTATATTTTTGGTTAAAAAATTCAGCTTTTAAGTTGAATTTTCGTTTTTTATTAAAAACTTGTTTTTCTGAAAGAAAATTGAACTATTCTATTCTTTGATGAAAATTCAGCTATTTGGTAGAAAAATTCATGTATTTTGTTGAATATTCATATATTTTTTAGAAAATTAATCTTGTTTGTTGAAAATTCATCTATTTGGTTGAGGATTCAGCTATTTTCTTAAAAATTGGTTTTTTCATTTAACTCGACTGTTTCAAAATTCGACTTTTGAAAATTTTTTTTGGCTGAAGATTTAATTTTTGAAACGGAAATTGACCTATTCCAGTTTCGGTTCAAAATTTATCTTCTTCGTTGAAAAATAATCTGTTTGGTTAGAAATTAAAATATTTCATTGAAAATTTAATATATTTGGTTGAAAATTTTTTTTTTATTAAAAATGTAACTATTCTATTTTCAGTTGAAAATGTATCTTTTGTTGAAAATGATTTTTTTTGCTGGAAAATTAATTTTTTTCAACTGAAAATTAAACTATTTCATGTTTGGTTGAAAATTGATCTTCTTCGTTGAAAATTCATCTATTTGATTAAAAATTAAAATATTTCGTTGAAAATTAATTTTTTTACTGAAAACTTAACTATTCTATGTAGAAAATTTATCTGTTTTAGGTAATAATTCAACTATTTTGTTATAAATTCATTTTTTTTTGTAGAAAAATAGTCTTTTACTATTTGAAATATCATCGTTTTGGTGAAAAAAAAAATATTTCTTTGGTTGAAAATTTATCCTAATTAGTTGAAACTTCATGTGAAAAATTAATTTTTGTTGTTGAAGACTCATAATTTTAGTTAAAAATTAATTTCTTAACGTGAAAATTCAACTAAAAATTTCATCTGTTTGGTTGAAAATTGAACTATTTCCTTCAAAATTTATTTTATTTGTTTGAAACTTCATTGTTTATACTGAAAATGTAACTGTTATATTTTTGGTTAAAAAATTCAGCTTTTTAGTTGAATTTTCGTTTCTGATTGGAAACTTCTTTTTCTGAAAGAAAATTTAACTATTCCATTCTTTGATGAAAATTCAGCTATTTCTTGGACTAAAATATACTTTTTTGTTGAAAATTCAACTGTCTTCGAAAAAATTCATTTTTTTATTGAAAATTCATCTTAATTGTTTGGTAGAAAATCTTTTTTGAAAATTAAACTATTTTGTTGAAAATGCAATACATTTCAACTTGAAATCTTAGGAATTTAAAATATTTCATATTGAATTCAATATGGTATTTACATTAATTGTATTTAAAAGAATTTATTCCCCTATTTTTCCCCTATTTTCCTGGTGAACTTAGTGATGAACGCAAAAGAAATTGAGAAAATGCAGCCATGCAAAACGATGATAATAACAATAAAGACAATGACAAGAACCACTTTGGGGAAACTTAATCCCCCGAGAAATTTTCCACGCGATAGAACTCTTACTAAGTTCACTGTAAGAATAGGGCAATTATAGAAAAGTGCTTTTTTCATCAGATCATTTTGCAGCATTAGTATAACACAGAGTGGCCTCTGAAATCTTGGAAAAAAATCCAGCACACTCAAATCTTAAATCTATGTAAAGACTTCAAAATTTAGCAATTTCAAATTAAAAAATTTAGAAATTAGAGAATTTCAAGAAGTTGAAATAAATTAATTTGAAAATAATTCCTTGAAAGATTAAAAATGTAATTGGTAGTAGTAGAAAACAGTCGAATGTTTATTTAATTCATTTTTTATATAAAAAAGAGGCCAAGTATTGAATAAAAACAAAAGGAAAGGAATTTTTAATTGCAATAATCAAGGAAAATATTTATGCAAATGTATTAATAAAAATGTTGTTGAGCAATTATTATTACGTATCTACTTAAACCAAATAGTTGATTTTTCAAATAAAAAATATTTTTCCCTACAAAAAACAAACCAATTTTCAATAAAAAATTCAATTTTCAACCAATAAAATGAATTTTTGAGAAAGCAACCAACTCCTTGAATTTAAAAAAAAATATGAATTTTAAACGAAAAATGTAATAGTTAAATTTTCATCTGAAAAACGAATTTTCGAAAAAATAATTAAATTTTCTATCAATAAAATTAATTTTTAAAAAGATGGTTGAGCTTTAAAGCAAGCAGTTGAATTTTCGACCGAAAAAGATGACTTTTCAAGAAAATAGTTGAATTTTCAACAAAATAATTAAATTTTTAGACAAAAAGTCGAATTTTTAACCAAAAAAGATGAATTCAGAACCAGAAATTTCAACAAAATACTGAAATTTTAAAGGAATAAAATGAATTTTTAACAAAGCAGTTCAACTTTCAAACAATTACTTGAATTTTCGACCAAAAAGATTCATTTTCTACCAAAAAATATGAATTTTCAACCAAATAGATAAATTTTCAACTATTAAAAAAAAAAAAATTTTCAACTAAAAAAAGCGAATTTTCAACCAAATACTTAAATTTCCAATCAATAGAAAACTATCAATTTTCAGGGAAAAATGGAATAGTTAAAGTTTAAATTAATTTTCAACCAAAAAAATACGAATTCTTAATAAAATAGTTAAATCTTCAACCAACCAATGAAAATTATCAATTTTCAGCAAAAGCAGAATTTTTAACAAACAAACAAAAATCTAAAGCAAAAATAAACTAGTAGACTTTTCAACGAAATATAATTAAAGAATTATCTTTCAACGAAAAATAGTTGGAACCAAAAAAAAATGATTTTTGACAAAGTAGTTCAACTTTGGAACAAGTAGTTGAATTTTCAAATCAAAGAGATAAGTTTTCTACAAAACAGTTAATTTTTAACTAAAAGGTATGAATTTTCAACCAAAAAAATTAATTATCAACCGAATAATTAATTTTTCAATTAAAACCGATCAATTTTCAAAACAAAAATGGAATAGTTGACTTTTCAGCTGAAAAAATTAATTTTCAACAAAAAGAAAAAGAATTTTCAAACAAATATTTAAATTTTTAACCAATAAAATTAGTTTTTAACAATTTAGTACAACTTTCAATCAAGTAGGTAAATTTTCAATAAACCAGTTGAATTCTTAAGCTAAAAAGACCAATTTTCTACAAAACAGTTGAATTTTTAAACCAAAAATATGAATTTTTAATTCAAAAGTTAATTATTAACCGAACAATTAAATTTTTTATTAAAACCGATCGATTTTCAAACAAAAATCGAATAGTTGATTTTTCAGCTTCAAAAATTAATTTAAAAAAAAAAAGAAAAAGAATAAAAAAAAATAGTTGAATTTTCAACTAATAAAATGGGTTTTTAACAAGGCAGTTAAACTGTCTACCACGTAGTTGCATTTTCAGCCAAATAAGATGAATTCTGAATGAAAAATTTAATACTAGAATTTTCAACTAGAAATTATAATTTTTCAACATAAAGTGGAATAGTTAACTTTTCAGTTAAAAAATTAATTTTCGAGAAAAAAAAATTAATTTTAAACAAAATATAAACCTTAAACCAATTAAATAAAATTTTAACAAAGTTAATGGTATAATAATAATAATAATAGTTTAACTTTCACCAAGTAGTTTAATTTTCAACCAAAAAATATGAATTCTCGATTAAAAATTTAATAACTGAATTTCCAACTAAGAACGATCAATATTCAGAAAAAAATGTTTATGTCCAATTTTCAGTTTAAAATATTAATTTCCAATAAAAAAACTATTTTAAAATAAATTTCAATCCTTGAACAATAAAATCAATTTTGAACAAATTAGTTTAATTTTCATGAACTAGTTTACTTTTAAATCAAAAAAGATTAATTCTGAATAACAAAATTTATTACTTGAATTTTTAACTAGAAACGATCAATTTTCAACAAAAAGTGAAGTAGTTAAATTCTCAGTTTTAAAAATTAATTTTCAACCAAAAAAATGAGTTTTTTACATGGTAGTTTAACTGTCAATTAAGTATTCCGATTTGCAACAAAAAATATGAATTATTGAATGCAAAAAAAATTAATTTTCATCAAAAAACGAATTTTCAACAAAAAAACTTCAATCTTCAACCAAAAAAAATTGATTTAAAAAATCAATTTTTAACAAAGTAGTAACTTTCATCAAGTAGTTGAATTTTCAACTAAAAACGATCAATTTTGAGCCAAAAATGTCAATGTCCAATTTTCAGTTAAAAAACATTAATTTTCAACCGAAAAGAAAAATAATTTTCAAAAAAATAGTTAACTCTTAAACCGATTAAATGAATTTTTAACAAATTAGTTCAACTTTCACTAAGTAGTTTAATTCTCAACCAAAAAAGAGCAATTCTGGATTAAAAATTTAATAACTTAATTTTCAAGTAAGAACGATCAATATTCAGCAAAAAATGTTTATGTTTAATTTTCGGTTTAAAATATTAATTTTCAACAACAAAAAAGTAAAAAAAAAAAGTTCAATCCTTGAGCGATAAAATCAATTTTTAACAAAGTAGTTTAATTTTTATCAAGTAGTTTACTTTTCAACCAAAAAAGATGAATTTTTAATAAAAAATTTATCACTTGAATTTTTAACTAGAAACGAACAATTTTCATCAAAAAGTAAAATAGTTAAATTCTCAGTTAAGAAATTAATTTTCAACCAAAAAATGAATTTTCAGCAAACAGTGAAATCTTCAATCAATAAAATGAATTTTTAACAAAATAGTTTAACTTTCATGAAGTAATTTAATTTTCAACCAAAAAAGATGAATCCTCAATGAAAAGTTTTGTAATTGAATTTTCAACTAAGAACGATTAATTTTCAGCCAAAAATGTCAACGTCTAATTTTCGTTTATAAAATTATTTTTCCACAAAAAAGAAAAAGAATTTTCAAAAAAATAGTTCAATTTTCAAATAATAAAATGGATTTTTAAAAAGGTAGTTCAACTGTCTACCAAGTAGTAGAATTTTCCGCAAAAAAAAAATAAATTCTGAATGAAAAATGTAATACTTGAATTTTTAACTAGAAACGATCATTTTTCAACAAAAAGTGGAATAGATAAATTTTTAGTTTAAAAATTAATTTTCAACAAAAAAACTAATTTTCAATCAAACAGTTTAATCTTAAACCAATTACATGGATTTTTAACAGAGTTAAGTAGTTTAATTTTCAACCAAAAGAGATGAATTTTCAATTACAATTTGAATAGTTGAATTTTCAACTAAAATCGATCAATATTCAGCAAAAAATGTTTATGTTTTTCAGTTTAAAATATTAATTTTCAACAACAACAACAAACTATTTAAAAAAAAAGTTCAATCCTTGAACAATAAAATACATTTTTAACAAAGTAATAACTTTCATCAAGTAGTTGAATTTTCAACTAAAAACGATCAATTTTCAGCCAAAAATCAAGTTTCAGTTTGAAGAAATTAATTTCCAACCAAAAAGAAAGAGAATTTCCAAAAAATAGTTAAATCTGCAAACAATGAAATGAGTTTTTAACAAAGCAGTTCAACTTTCAACCAAGTACTTGAATTTTTAAACAAGAAAAATGACTTTTTAACTTTCTTGAAAAAAGGGGAAGAAGAATTCTTTTAAAAAAAGGGGAAAGAGGGAAAAGAGGGAAATAGGGGAAAGAGTGTAAAGTCTATAATTTTATTTTGTCTCTCGCAGGAAAGTAAAGAGAATTCAGTGAAGCTGAATGTCATTTATCGCCGACAGGAGGTGAAAAGCATCGATATCACGTGAAAGGGGTGAGGGTGAATATCGGTACATCCGTGGAATTCGATTCGCGAAACTCAATTTCGATTTGAGGAAAAGAGATATGCCAGCACGAAATATTACTTTGGTGCGGAAAATGCTTATTGGAAGTTCTTGTACCAAGTTCCAACAAATGTTGCAACATGCGGTGGAACGCGGACAAACTTTGCCGTGGGATGCCACCCAGGAAAAGGAAGAACAATGCAAAGTTATGCGAGATGGTGAAATGTACCCGTTTATATTTACGACCAAACGTCCAATCACTTCTGCTATACCGAACCTAGAACGATAAATCGATTCGATTTAAAGGGAAGAGAAATTCTTCACTGCAAAATGTGCCTTGGTTTCTACACCGAGATTCCTACTTTACCGACATCGAGACCATTTCACAGCTGAAGTGGTTCGTGTCCGTGCTAAGTTTCTAGAATATTCTGTATGATGTCACAAAATAATATTGTGCAATTTAATTTTTGACGTCATCCAGAATCCGATATTAAAAAGCGCATGGCGCCATTTTCGATTATTTCGAGAAATAACTCGAAACAATTTGAAATTATTGTTGTCCGGAAACTCGTATTTATGATTGGTTGGAGCTGCCGTTCCTTTTTTCCGTTTAAAATAATAAGTCTGCAAACTTCAGGTCTATGAGAAATGTAAGGTTATCTAAATAATATATTCATTAATAATAATAATAATCATTGTAAGAAAGGTGTCCAGCATTTTGATATCAGAACTGTAAATTTGTAGATTTTTGAAGATTTCAAAAAAGTAAGAAGTTTTTTAAGAATTTTAAAAGGTTTCAAGATAATAAAAAATTTCTTAAAATTCCTGGGAAAATGTAAACTGATTTTTTATTTTGAAGTCAAACTTTAAGAGAAGATTAACAAAGATTTCAAAAGATTTTAAATCATTTTCTAAAATTTCGAAAAAGAATGGGAAAGATTTTCAAGCAAAATCTTTCAGTTAGCGAGATTACAAAGATTTATAAAAAATGCGAGTAAGTTTAAGATATTTCGAAATTTTAAAAAGATTCATAATTAATTTAAAAGTTGAAAATATTTCAAAGGTTTTAAAAAATTGATATGCTTGAATATTTAGAAAAAAAAATTTGAAGCTTCCTAAGGATTTTGAAAGGATTCACGTTAATGAAAAAATTTTCTTAGAATTCATGGAAAAATTTGAACTGATTTTTGATTTTGAAAAATTAATTTTAAGATAATATTTAAAAACATTTGAAAAGATGACAAAAGATTTTAAAAGATTACAATGATTTATAAAAGCGTCATGACAGATTCTCGAAGATTTTACGTCAATTTTTGTAATTTTTCAGAATTTTAAGTAAGTTTTTGGAAAAATTCGAATAATTTAAAAAGATATTCATAAGGTATAAAAGTTTTGGAAATAGTTAAAAAAATAATTTGAAAATGTTTCAAAAAATTTAAAACAAAATGTACATTTTTGAAGTTTTCAAAAAAAATTACGAAGCTTTTTAAGAAGTTTGAAAGAATTCAAGAAAATAAAAAAACTTTCTAAACATTCGTTGGAAAATTTTAAATAATTTTTTATTTTGAAAATAAACTTTAAGAGAAAATTGACAAAGATTTCAAATTATTTTCTAAAATTTCGAAAAAGAATGGGAACGATTTTCAAACAAAATCTTCCCATTAGGGAATTAGGGAATATTTCTTACAATTCATGGGCTAATTTTGACTGATTTTTTATTTTGAAAAATTAATTTCAAGATAATGTTAAAAAAAATTTTAATTTCAAAGGATTTCCAAAATTGTCAAAACAGATTCTGGAAGATTTTAAGGCAATTTTTGTAATCTTTCAGAATTTTAAGAGAATTCTTGGAAAATTTCGAATAATTTTAAAAGATATTCAGAAGGTTTAAAAGTTTTGGAAATAATTGAAAAAATAATTTGAAAATATTTCAAAAAATTTTCAAAAATATGTAAATTTGTAAGATTTCGAAAAAAGTGTCAAAGCTTTTTAAGAAGTTTGAAAGGCTTCAAGAAAATAAAAGAAACTTTTTTTAAATTCCTGGGAAAATTAGAACTGACTTTTTATTTTGAAAATAAATTTCGAGAGAAAATTGACAAAGATTTAAAAAGATTTTCAATTATTTCCTGAAATTTCGACATAGTATGGGAAAGATTTTCAATCAAAATCTTTCCATCAGCAAGATTGTAAAATTTTATTAAAAATTCAAAGAAAAAAAATTTCAAAATATTTCGCGATAATAAAAAATATTTCTCATAATTCATGGGATAATTACTACTGATTTTCTATTTAAAAACATTAATTTTAAGATAATACTTAATTCAAAGGATTTTAAGAGATATTTAGAAGGTTTAAAAGTCTTCACAATGGTGAAAAAATGATTTCAAGTTGGAAAAGATTTCTAAAAATTGGTAACAAAATGTAAATTTTTGAAGATTTCAAAAAAAAATTTAAAGCTTTTTAAGAAGTTTAAAAGGCTTCAAGAAAATAAAAAAATCTTTCTTAAAATTCCTGGAAAAATGTAAACTGAATTTTTATTTTGAAAATAAATTTTAAGAGAAAATTGACAAGGATTTCAAAATTTTTTAAATTATTTTCGAAAATTTCAAAAAATCTTTCCATTAGCAAGATTAAAAAATTTTTCAAAACATTTCAAAAGGTTTCACGATGATACAAAATATTTTTCATAAGTCATGGGATAATTTGAACTGATTTTTTATTTTGAAAAATTAATTTTAAGATAATATTTAAACAAAATTTTAACATTTCAAAAGATTTCCAAAATTGCCAAAACAGAATCTGGAACACTTGAAGGCAAGTTTTAAATTTTTCAGGATTGCCAGAAAAATGTTGGAAGAATTTTAAACGATTTTGAATTTTAAAATTAGGTTTTAAGGCTTTGAAAATGGTTAAAAAATAAATTCCAATTTTGAAAGCTTTCCAAACATTTTAAACAAAATATTAATGGAAGATTTCAAAAAAAAAATTCGAATCTTTTTAAGAAGTTTGAGAGGTTTCAAGAAAATAAAAAAGTTTCTTGAGATTCCAGGGAAAAATTTTATTACTTTTTATTTTTTAAAATTAATTTTAAAAGAAAATTTGAAAAAGTTTCAAAATATTATTATAGTTTCAAAATATTTCTACACATTTCGAAAATATCTGGAAGATTTAAGGGCAATCTTTTCAATTTTGAAAGATTTTTCAACATTTTAGGAATATTTCGAGTCAATTTAAAAGATATTTATCTTCCAAACTTCTAAAAGTCCTAAATATCTTTCAAACTGACTCCAATTTTTCCTAAAATTTGTCAAAATCCTGAAAAATAAAAAACTGTACTTTTTCGACATATCTGGAAGCTTCACAAAATGTTTGAATTTTCTCAAGAATCTTAGGAAAATTATATATTTATTTAACTTTAAAAACAAATGAAGAAATAAACTTGCAAAATAAATATTTGGTAAAGATTTTTATTTTGTATTTTAAATTATTTATCCCCCAAAAATAATAATTTGGGTGATTTTTTTTTCTTTCATGACTGAAAAATCTTTTTCAAGATTCACTTTTTTTTCTCACTAAAAATCCATTATTTTAGTCAAAAATTCACCTCTTTGTTTGAGAATGTCACTATTTCGTTGAAAATTCGTCTTTTGTGGTAGGAAATTGATCTATTTCATTAAAAATTCATAGTTTCATGTTAAAAAATTGAACTGTTTTGTAGAAAATTTGTCTTTTTTCATGAATTAAACTTTTTTGTATTCAAAATGAAAATCTTTTTAGGTTGAAATATCCTTCATGTTATCTAAATAATATATTCAATAATTTAATAATAGTATTCAATGAAACTAAGGTCTTCAACACTTCGAAACAAGAAATTTAATTTTTTCCGTTTATGAAATATAACATAGAATCCAAGTGTCTGTTAATTGCTGAAGTTTTATTAATTTTTTAATTACAAATATTTTAAACACATCAAAATTTTCAACAGTTCAGAAAAATTTGTTAAATTTATTTCAAATTTTGGATTCGAGCTTTTAATTAAAATTTTTTTTATTGTTGATCCACAAAATTAAGCACCTCTTTCGAGATTTTTAAAAACAGGGATGCGCGCGCGTAGCGCGCTTTTGCTACTTGTCCTATATTAAAAAGAGCATGGCGCCATTTTCGATTATTTCTCGAAATAACTCGAAACAATTTGAAATTATTGTTGTCCGGAAACTCGTATTTATGATTGGTTGGAGCTGTCGTTCCTTTTTTCCGTTTAAAATAAAGTCTGCAAACTTCAGGCTTATGAGAAATGTAAGGTTATTTAAATAATATATTCAATAATAATAATCAATGGAACAAAGTTGTTCCGTACTTCAATATACAACCTGTAATGTGTAGATTTTTAAAGATTTCACGAGTAAAGAAACTTCTTAAGAATTTTAAGGTAATAAAAAAAATCCTTGGAAAATTTAAACTGATTCTTTATTTAAAAAAATAATTAATTTTAAGAGAAAATTGTCAAAGATTTCAAAACATTTAAAATTATTTCTTAAAATTTCGAAAAATAATATTGGTCATTTTAAAGCGAACTTTTTCAATTAGCAAGATTACAAAATTTTATACAAAAATTCTGTCAAGTTGAGGAGACATTTTGAAGTTTTAAAAAGATGCAAAAGTAATTTTAAACTTGAAAACATTTCAAAGAAGTTAGAAGAAAACGTAAATTTTTGAATATTTGGAAATAAAAATTTTGAAACTTCTTAGGCTTTTTGAAAGTTTTCGCGATAATTAAAAATACTTCTTAAAATTCGTGGGATAATTTCAACTGATTTTTGATGTTGAAAAATTAATGTTAAAAAA
>CAKNYM010051482.1:8852-59529 GCA_932195095.1 Andricus curvator
ATATATATAAATTCGGTTTTCGGTTTTGATTCCTTTGGAATAGAATTGAAGGGCCCATGAAACAATAATTAATAAGCAGTCGCGGACAATTGTCCAGGAATGGTCCCGAAGGAATAACTCCTAAGCGAAGGCGTAACAACCGTGCCGAAAGCTGAATGGCACCTGGGTTAGGTGTCTCACACGGTGATTCTGGGATACCGGGCGACCTCTCAGAGCATCAGCCTTATCCTAGAACGCGGGCCTCTACAAGGATGGACTAAGCCTTTCCCTAGCTACTCGTGGGAACAACAATGAAACCACCAAAACACCAAAATGTTGTGGATGCGGTTCAAGACAATCGAACGCGCAGACCACACGACAATGGGTCGGCAAACAATGCCGATCAGCCTAGAGTTCGCGGTGCTGAAAATAATTTAGATGGAAACACGACAACGAACCGGCGAAACGCCCACATTGAGTGGACGGATCGACTCAGGGATGACGTGCGAGATTGCTATGATGCCAGCATTATCTCTGTTCGCGGAGGCTTTATGGCGCGTATACACACTCTGTGGTGCCAGAAACACCCAGAGCTTCAGCACGTTTCGCATCAGTCTTTGCGAAATCAAGCCGACTACCTCCGGAAAAATGGATATGTACGCGGAGCGCTTCCCCAACCGCTGCTTTATCAAGCTGCAGACGAAGATGAGGAAGCGACATTGAGACCAACCGTAGAAAGCAGGCACCTTCTGAGAGATGATCGCAATTTCATTACTAGAAGGAACATTAACATGCAAGTTCCTCCTAAGCCCCAAGATCTGGCTGAAATGGATGCCTTCGTTCGTGGAGATATCTCGCAAGACTCCGACCTCTGGACCATCAATTGCTCAGTTTATGGTGCTGCGAGAACTTTGGCTGATTCAAATCGAAGGCTGAAACCAACGATGGATCAAAAGACCAAAAGACGCTTGCATCAACTAAACAAGAAGATTGGATGGGCAAGACAGAATGCGTCCCGTGTTCAATGTGTGATTGACTATAACATCTGGTAGACCGTTTACGGAAAGGGTTCGAAAGTTCGTCCAGGAACTAAGGATCTTGAATCACACACTAAACAAGTCAAAGCTGCTGACAATCAAGCAGCATATTGTTGACAAAATACGGCTGTTATCTGACGCAAGGAGGAGAATACAGAAGAGGGAGAGATGGATCAGGGAGAATCAACAGTTTCTCGCTGACCCATCGCGCCTCTTCAGCGGTCTACCTGTTTCTGTAAAAAATCCACCCAAGCCCAAGGAGGTAGAGACTTTTTGGAGAAAGGTGTACAAGATCCCGAAAACACTAGAGTTGGAAGTAGATACTGACAATATCATCCGCTTCAAGGAGTTTTGCGACAACCTCATAAAATCTGAGGAGGAATGTCCATCAATCACTGCCGAAGAGGTGAAAAAAGCACTTAGAGGCACGAAGAACTTTTCCGCTGCTGGACCAGACTGTATCAACAACTTTTGGTGGGAGAAGTTTACTTTTACACACCAACATGTGGCCCGCATATTCACCTCATATTTAAAGTCGGAGACGCCCATTCCGCAGTGGCTGGTGTTAGGACGCACTATACTCCTGCCAAAAAAAGGCAAATTGTCCAACCCAGAGAATTACAGGCCAATAACTTGTTTGAACACTCTGTATAATATCTTTACAGCTGTCCTCAACAACAGGATTGTTCGACGAATTGAGCCTGTATGGCGAGAGATGTACGAACAACGTGGCTCGAAAAAAGGTGTAGCAGGCTGTCGAGAGAACCTGCTAATGGACAGGTGTGTCTGTAAAGACGCTGCAGCCCGTCAGCGCGTCCTGTCAATGGCCTGGATTGACTACCGGAAAGCTTTCGATTCGACCTCTCAGAGACTTATCATCTGTCTGTTGAAAAGCTTGAAGGTAAATCCACACATAGTGAGATGCATAGAGAGATTGATGCCTCTTTGGAAAACTAGATTTACTATCTCATCTAGAAATTATCGTGTGACAACGAACAACGTCACCTTCCAGAGGTGCGTCTTTCAAGGTGATACCATGAGCCCTTTGCTTTTTTGCATCACACTTTTGCCTCTATCTCTCGCACTACGAAATTCTCCTGGATACCTCTATGGCGACACTAATCAGCGCGAGCAGAAGGTCACTCATGTATTTTATATGGATGACCTGAAGGTCTATGCCTCTGGTAAAAGAAAACTTCAAACTGCTATAATTATTGTCAAGAACTACACAGGAGAAATTGGGATGGACTTTGGCTTGGACAAGTGTGCCAAAATTCATCTGAAGAAAGGAAAGATTACTGGCGTTCCCAAGGTTATCAGACACCTTAATACTGAAGAGACCTATACATACCTGGGCGTGCCTCAAAACCGCATTCAGGACGTAACATCAGTGAAGGAGTCTCTCCGAAGCAGATACAAGCATCTTCTTCGACAGATTTGGTCTTCCAATCTGTCGGCGTTGAACAAGGTATCTGCGACTAACATACTTGCCGTGGCGGTTCTACTCTACTCGTTTGGGGTAGTTCAATGGACGAAGAACGAGCTTAAGGCCCTTGATGTCATTACACGTAAGATCATGCATATGCATAAAAGCTTGCATATCAATTCGTCAGTTCCGTGATTATATATTCCACGCCGTCAAGGCCGTGGAGCAAGCGGCCGAGACCCTTGGCCTGCATTTTAACATCAGAAGTGAGGAAAGTGCATTACTTCATCTAGATGCTTCACTTCTAAAAACCAAAGTGAAGAAAGCAGATGTTGAAAATTTTCACCAAGAGCTACTCGACAAGAAAATGCACGGAAACTTTCACAGAAATGTAGAAAAACAGTCCTTGTCGAAGGAGCAAACTTTTGCTTTCCTCAAATCATCAGGGCTTAATTCAGGTACAGAGGGTTTTATTTTCGCATGCCAGGACGGTGTCATTTCCACCTTAGCATACCGTGAGCGCATTTTATGTCAAGAAGTTCCCAGTGATAGGTGCAGAGCTTGTCATACACACGCTGAGTGCCTAGAACACATACTATCAGGGTGTCCGACCCACGCGGGAACGACGTATATCTACAGACATAATGCGGCCCTAAGAGTGCTTTATTACCATCTTTGTCGCTCTTACGGTGTTGGTCGCGACCCTGCCCTGCCGAACCCTCCAAGGGAGATAGAGTCGATTGTCCGAAACGAGAAGTGCCAAATTTTCTGGAACTATGATTTTCGGGCAGCAGTCTCCGTTGCGCACTCGAGGCCTGACATTGTTGTCCAAGACTTCGAGAAACGAACTATATTTGTGATCGAATTCTCGGCTCCGTCCGAATACAACATCACTGCAAAGGAGAAAGAAAAAGAGGAGAGGTATCAAGACCTTAAAAGAGAGCTACAACGACTGTACCCAAAATATTCGGTACAAGTAATTGTCCTGGTGATAGGTGCTCTCGGAGGTGCGACACTATCATTGCTTCGTAACCTTAAAGCCATACCCGCGTGCCAAAAATATGCCAAGGCACTTGCGAGATGGATGCTGAAAGCTGTCATCCTTGAATCGCTTCGTGTCCTCAAGACACACGAGGATTTCGCCGGCCTCTCGTTGTGATTTCGTCGTTGCCTATGACCACCCATCTCACAGTTGTGAGACGTGGCCATAAGTGTGATTTACCGCGGTGCTACTGGGGGCTATTGACATTTTTTTGGATGGCAGTTGCTCTTAGTGGGACCCTGCGGTGGTTGTTTAACTTTTTTTTTTAAATTATATATATATATATATATATATATATATATATATATGAGGAGAGCTGCAACGACTGTACCCAAAATATTCGGTACAAGTAATTGTCCTTGTGATAGGTGCTCTCGGAGGTGCGAAACTATCACTAGTTCGTAACCTTAAAGCCATACCCGCGTGCCAAAAATATGCCAAAGCACTTGCGAGATGGATGCAGAAAGCTGTCATCCTTTGCTCGCTTCGTGTCCTCAAGACACACGAGGGTTTCGCCGGCCTGCCTTTGTGATTTCATCGTGCCCTGTGACCACCCATCTCACGGTTGTGAGACGGGGCCGTAAGTGTGATTTACTGCGGTTCTGCTGGGAGCCAGTGTCATTTTCGATGGCAGTTGCTCTCAATAGGACACTGCGGTGGTTGTTTAACCCTTTTTTTAAATTATATATATAGGGGAGGGGCCGCGAATGCGGCGCGGCGGCTAATGTGGAGCGTTCGAGTTTTCGAATATTAACGCCTTTTCTGCTTGTGGAGGTAGTTTCATTACATGTATATATATGTTTTCAACGTTACGTTATTAAAAAATTGGGATAATTAAATTAATTGCCTGATTTTCATGACGAAAAGTTAGTTTTGGTTCTTTCGCTTGTATTGTCAGAGTAGCTAAAAACAAGTAAAAAATTACAGAAGTTTCGTGTAAACTTATAAATTTTTTTGGAAATATACTGTTCCGAATTTCTGGAATGCTTTAAAGTTTAACATTTTGAGTAAAATTACTAAACTTTTATGTAAAAAATCTTTATTAAATACTATTCCATGCGACTAATATGGCGCATTCGGGACTAAAATGGGCAGAAGGGTGGGCCGATTTTTTAGTTTTCTAAAGGCCTCAGGTCCAAAAAGTTTCTAATGGATACCAGTAACTCACAGGCCGAATCACAATTTCAAAATAATATATTTTACGGGAGCGCATCGACCATGAAGCTTAAAATCTGAAAAAATGTTAATTTTCACACTTCTATAAAAATATTCCTTATATTTGACAGGTCTAATCATTCAAATTAGTAAAATACTTCCTACTAAAGGCATTTTTTACACATACTGTACAGAATTAACAAGAGAAGGGCGATATTTAATTCGAAAATGAGAGCGGGAGCAGGTGCAAAGTGCATTTGCAGTGCATTTTATCACTTTAAGCTCATGTTTGCCCTAGAAAATCATAATAATATTCAATATTACAAAAGTTAAAATAATTTTTTAGAGTGCTCTTGCACTGCATTTAGTCACTTTAACTTCATTTTTCCCCTGAAAAATCTCAATAATAGCTTTTTGTACATATTCCTAGATTAAAATATTATTTTTGTTCGGTATAATCCTGTATTAAAGTCGTCACTTGTCTGATGATCGGATGCGTAACGAATTTCCTGAAGCTAAGCTCGGTATTGCGCTTTGTTCTCAAACTTCGGCATCGTTTTTCGCGCCTGTATCTGAGTTCTTATGAATCTATCCCTACTTTTAGGATCGCACACATGTGAGGATGCAGCTGTAACATCTTTGACACACCTTTCAACAGCTTGATAATGACATGGAAGGTGGAAGATATCATCCTTCAACATTTGCGATACATCTTCTAGAAGGAATTGATTCAGCTCATTTTCACTGAAGTGCATTGTCAGTGAAGGTTCGGTCACTTTACACTTCTGACAGTTGATGAACTCAACATAATCTTTAGCTTTGAAATTAAGCTCTGGAACTCCAGACTTTCTCATCACTTTGGAGCTGGATTTTCTGGCAGATAGAACGTGATTAACAGCTTGTTCTCTCACATTGAGCCTTTTATCACACAACATAGCGATGATGATATTTTCAGGATGTGCGGCGTAGGCATTGGTTTTAATCACTTTATCGATGACTTTTTTGACATCATCTTCCAAGTATCTACTTAAAATTATGCTTCGGTACAGATTGATTGGAGCATCTTTCAGTTTTGCGTTACATTTAATGTGAAACCACAAAGGAGCGTAGACTTTTATCGTGAATTTGTCTATGAGTCTTTAATTCTTCTGATAGATTTTCTGTGCCAATGTATTTCCTAAGAATCCTGTTCCCCATTGTCAGCCACCGAGCACTTGACACTTGTCCAGGATCTCGTGATGAGAATCCTGGAAATTCGTCACAGTTTCCAGATGAGACAATTTTGCAAATATCGTAAAGGTATTTCTGATCTGTACTGATATCATTGGCATCACTGCGGGCAAGTCACAATGAATAGTTTCGAAGTCGACAAAAGGAAGCTGATTGCAAGTGGACAAACTCTTCCCTATTGGGCCTGACTATTGATCAGGACCTAATGTTTTCCGTCTATTGTTTCAAACATGTGACGTAACCCATGCTCATTACCATGGAGTTGACAAACCGCCCATTGCAATGGTTGTTCAATATCTGTCTCTAGACGACGAATAATACCACAGTACTTTTCGGTGTTCGTAGGAAAACCATCGTATCCGATACACGGTAGAGTCGATATATCAACTCGTTTCTCAGAAAGATGGTTCAGAATTGGACGAGAAGCATTTTCAGCTCCTGAGGAGGATGGCGTTACGTGTCCCAAATAGAGCAATCCGGGCTCCTGAATCAAAGAAATATGCTCCTCCAAATGTGTTTTTTTTAATGAAAAATCCCATCTGCTGTTTCTTCCATGAATAAAGTTTCATCCTTTCTGCCATCGAAATAAAGCGCTTGTAGTTTTAAACCTGGAGGACACTGCTTTAGCTGCAGGTTTTTGCGAATGTTTTTTTTTTCTCCCGCCTAACTTTGTTCTTATCAATGAAAAAAGCTGTGAGTTGCGGTAATTGAGAAGAAAGGTCGTGTTGAAGAGCTGAAGCAAGATTTGCCGAACTTCTGTCAGATATGCCGTACCTTTCGCAGGTCATTGCAAAAGTGGGAAAATAGACTCTAGTCCGGGTGCTTTCTTTCAAGCCGACGGGTATCCATTCATCCTCGTCATCATCACTAATGTGATCTTTGTCAGTACTTCCACTGAAATGTGAAACAATGTCATTTTCATTCTGTATTGAGTGAAGGTCACGATTTTCTTCAAATTCTAAATTTTCTCTCCACATTATCATTCGATTTTTGACGTTTGTTCTCGATAATAATTTCATCGTCGCGGGTATCGATCTTACGTTCCGTATCGTCTTGTAGAGTGTGTTGGGAAATAGACGATATTCGCATTGCTCTTAAGCTGCGTTGATCTGAAAGAAAGTCTTTTACCCTTGAAGGAATTTGATTTTCTGAAACACAAATGCAATTTTCTTGACATTTGCAAGCAGCTAAGTCAAACAACGATTTGCTTCACTAAGATAGGAAAACACATTTTTCTTGAATTCAGGTTTTTTTCCATCCCTTCGAAAACTTTTTCGTAAAGTTTGAACTTTATTAGCTTCCTTTCTTATTAAGGGCATAATCCTTTGCCGAGTAACAATAGGAATCGAGAATTTTTTCCAAATATCTTCAAGTTTTGTTGCTACCATGCTCGATGCACTAACGAATTTATTTGTATTGCAAAGGAAGTAATGATATCTCATAAGATCAAGAATTGTCGGCCACTTTACATCACTCAGGCTTTTTCAAACTCCCAAAATAGAACATTTTACATCTGAAGTTGAGGCCATTTCAATAAGCGATACTAAAATAGATTGGAAAACTTTAAATTATGAATTCGGATATATTAAGGGCATGCTCTTCGGTGATCACGTGACCAAACCAGTCCTTGGTTATGAATTTTTTTTTGGTGTTCACCATGTCCAAACGCAATGATATATCGGTCTCAAAATTTGGAATGTAGGAAATGAGACAATAAATTACGTTTGTATAATTAGTTTCAGTAATAATTTTGAAAAAAATTATCCATGTAAAAAATAATGATTAAAATTTCATAACCTAGCTTGGTCATGTGATCTCTACTTTACCGACGTTGAAAGCTTCTTTTTTTCTCCGCTAGAAATTGCTAAAAATGCTCCAAAAATAATGACAGGTTACGTGTGTGCAGCTACTTATTTTTTGATTTGAAACAAATGTGCAAGTGTTATTGTTTATATTGATTTTTTTTAATGTTTCGACGATTTAGTGCAAAATTTGTGTCAGTATGAACATACGCGAATCAAAAAATCTGAAATGCATCAAACCAAACATTACCTGCAAAGTGCTCGACTCGAGTGGTAATATCCTGTTTTATTAAATTATCAATAAAATTTCTTTGAAATTATAAACATATTGATGTATACAAACGTTCTTTAGTGCTTTTTATTTAATCGCTCAAATTCTAAACACGATATCTCAATCCGTGTGGACGTAGTGAGCACCAAAAAAATGAAAATAATATTACACATTTATTTTTTACATAAATAATTTTTTTCAAAATTATTACTCAAACTAAATATACAAACGCAATTTATTGTCCCATTTCCTATATTCCAAATTTTGAGATCGATATATCATTGCGTTTGGACATGGTGAACACCAAAAAAAATTTCATATAACCAAGGACTGGTTTGGTCACGTGATCACCGAAGAGCATGCCCTTAACATAAAATTACCAACAACGAAGTCAACTATAACGGTCACAAAATTAAAAATTCTTACCTATTCAAGCGGAAATAATTCTAGGCAGCAGAAAAACATAATACATATTTATAAACGTATCGTGCAACTCAATGCATAAAAATTCCCACAGAATGACAGAATACCATAAACAAATGAATACATTGAAAAATTAGCGATGCGTATCATTCAGAAACAAAAGAACTGCATGGATTTTCTGCGAACAACTTCAAGACACTCTACAAAATTATTTTAACTTTTGTAATATTGACTATTATTATGATTTTCTAGGGCAAACATGAGCTTAAAGTGATAAAATGCACTGCAAATGCTCTTTGCACTATCTCCCGCTCTAATTTTCGGGATAAATATTGCACTTTTCTTGTTAATGCTGTACAGTATGGGTAAAAATGACTTTAGTAGGAAGTGTTTTACTAATTTGAATTAATAGACTTATCAAATATAAAAAATACTTTCATAGAAAAAGTGAAAATTAACATTTTTTCACATTTTAGGCTTTATCGTCGATGCGCTCCCGTTAAAAATATATTTTTTAATCTGTAATTTGGCCTGTGAGTTACTGGTATCCAGTAGAAACTTTTTGGACCTGAGGCCTTTAAAAAAAAAAAGAAAAAAAAATTCGGCCCACCCTATTGTGCAATAACAAGTCAAGAGAAAAATGGGTGGGATGCGGGCAATCTTCATTCGGAACTTAGTTTCCTCGAGGAAGATGTATCATTTACACCTGGTGCATTCGGAAGTTTATATATAATAACGGATCTTCCCAGTAACCGCGAAAGTGCGACCAATCCCTATTTGAAAGTCAACTTTCTCGACGATGATGTATTTTGTACACCTAGTGCTAACGGAAGGTGTTGGGATGACGACCCAAACCTCCGGGAGTCGACCAGGGGTTCAGGGAATGATAGTATAGTGTTTTCTAGGAACTCCCTTGGTCCATTAGAGGTTGCAATTTGCAGACGGAAATTTATTGGAATTTCCACGGAAAGTCAACGGAATTTCCGTAGAATTTCCGTGGAGTACTTGCCGGGGAGTCTTTCCACGTAGGGACCGAGCGCCTAACCGCCTGAGGCACCGAGGCTCCCATCTATTATTATAGATACTCTTATTATTATAGATACTATTCCTAATTAATCTTTAGCTACATAAAACAACATCGCCAAGTTGCATTCACAGGAAAATAAACAGGTGATTTTTTGCAGAGAATTTACGTGCCAACTTATGAATCATAATAAACATTTACCGATAAAAATAATATTTTCTTCAAGTTTAACGCGTATACTTCAATGTGCAGAGTTTTATGTGTACAGTTTTCACGTGTAGACTTCAATGTGCACAGTTGAACGTGTACAATTTAATGTGCACATTTGAACATGTAGACTTTACAGATAACGAAGTGTACAATTAAATAGAATTAATGTGCAGAGTTATTATGTGTGGACTTTAGTGTGCAAACTTTAAAGTGTAGACTTCAATGTATAGACTTTTTCGACTTACTATTTAATGTGTACACTTTCACGTGGTGAATTAAATGTGTTGACTTGAGTGTGTACACTTAATGTGAAGACTTTCACGTGGTAAAATAAATTTGTCGACTTCATGTGCAGACTTTCATGTGCTGAATTAAATGTGTAGAGTTGACCACCTAAATTTAATGTCTACACGTAATGTGCAGAGTTCTCCAATGTGTAGATCCGATATGTGTAGTATCGATACCCAGCCAAAATTTTAAATTTGGACAATTTCTTTTGGAAGAAGATGAAATTGTTTCATTTCTAATTCAAACCGTTCAGAATTGAACAATTTTATTTTGAATTCAAGAATCTCGAAACTGAATGATTTCAGATTAAAATTTTAAAGGAGGACAATTTCAAAACATTGGAAAATTATTTGTAAAAATTTTTTAAATAGATAATTTAAAATTCAAAGGAATGAAAATTGTATTATTTGTAATTAAAAGCATTCAAAATTGAATAATTCAAATCTAAAATCTAAAATTGCAAACTAAATTGAATATTTGAAAGTAAAAGCTTTTAAAAGTCTAGAAATCTAAATTTTTATTAAATTTAAAAAATATGATTTAACATAAAAATTGATTAGACAAATTTTTCTAAAATCAACAAATAAATTCACTTTTATTTTCACCGATCAAAATGAAAAAATTTGCAATGCCAACCCTTTAGAATTGAATTATTCTAAAAAAACTTTCGAAACAAAAAGTAATTTTGAATGAAAAATATCAGAAAATGAAAGAATGTAAACTCTAGTAACTTGAAACTCAAACAAGTCCGAACTTGATCTAAAACTGAAAAAAAAGTAGTCGCGAAGTATTGTGATATTAAAAAAATTTGGTACTCAAACCCTTAAAAATTTATATTACCTTAAGTAAATTTAATCGTTTAGAAATTAAGAATTGAAGAGCCGGATCGAATAACCACGCGAGCGCGCGAGATCACGTATAAGTATTGTACAAATCGGTAAAAAAAAAAGTTGTAATTTGGACAAAACTTTTACGCGATCTCGCGTGCTCGGGTGGTTATTAGATCCGGCTCTTCAATTTTTAAATTTTCGATTATACTTTTCTAAATTCAACCATTTGCATTATAATTGCTAAAATGTAAACTACTTAAATTACTTTAAGTAAATTTAAATCCTTTAGAAATTACCAATTTTGCTTCCTCATAGAGGAAGCTTTGTAATGGTAACATTTTCCAAAAATTTTTAATTCATTTAATTGAACCTTCCCCAATTTAAAAATGTCTAATACAATGTTCTAAGCAATTGTCCGGATGTGTGTGTGTGTGGATGTGTGGATGTATGGATGTGTGGATGTCACGCTTTTTTGTGAACACGATAACTTGAAAACGGTCGCAGATAAATTGATGAAATTTGGAGGGCTTATTTTGCCGACTAATATCTTGAAACTGACCGAAGGATTTCTAAAAATATTTGTTGTATTTTTTCTGATCACTTAATAATATTTGAAAAATCGGTTTTTTATAGTAAAACTTTTTTCATTGACATAATTAAATTTGATGCAAGAATATAAAAGATTCCTTGGTTCGAGACGAATCGATTGACCTATACTATGTACCAATATATTTTATTGAAGCATAGGGAAGTTATGGTAATTTATATATTTGAAAAATCGGTTTTTTATAGTAAAACTCTTTTCATTGACATAATTCAAAGTTGATGCAAGAATATAAAAGATTCCTTGGTTCGAGACGAATCGATTGACCTATACTATCAATATATTTTATTGAAGCGTAGGGAAGTTATGGTAATTTATATATTTTGAAAATCGGTTTTTTATAGTAAAACTATTTTCATTAACATAATTCAAAGTTGATGCAAGAACAGAAAATATGCGTTGATTCGAGACAAATCGATTGACCTATAATATTAATACATTTTATTAAAGAGTAAGGAAGCTATGGTAATGCATAATTTTTGAAAATACGGTTTTTCATAGTAAAACTTTTTTCTTCAATATAATTCAAAGTTGATGCAAGAATATAAAATATTCCTTGGTTCGAGACGAATCGATTGACCTACAATATTAATAAATTTTATTGAAGATTAGGGAAGTTATGGTAATTTATATATTTTTAAAATCGATTTTTATACTAAAAATGTTCTAATTCTCATAATTTAAAGTTAATGCGAGAATAGAAAAGTTGTGTTGATTCAAGACGAATCTATTGATCTATAGCATTGATACATTTTATTGAAGAGTAAGGAAGCTATGGTTATGCATAATATTTGAAAACACGGTTTTTTATGGTAAAACTTTTTTCACTAACATAATTTACAATTGATGCAAGAACGGAAAAGATTCCTTGATTCGAGGAAAATCGATTGATCTATAATATTAATACACTTTATTGAAGATTAAGGAAGTTATGCTCATTTATAATATATGAATAATCTGTTTCTAACAGAAAAACTTTTTTCATCGGCATAATTTCAAAGTTGACGACACATAAATAAAAAATATTTTTTGATCATAAATTTCCAAATAGAATAATTCTGACAATTTTTTTTTTAATCATGAAGCTGGCAAAGGCTTAGGGTGCGGTAGAACTTTTCCCTTCCCTTTTCCAGCTCGAAAAATTATCATTTCGAATTCAAAATTTGATTTGTCTGATTTGTCTTTGTATTTCAAAAATTGTTTGTATTATTTTGTAATTTTGTATTTTTTGTAAATTTCTATTTTTAAATTGATCAAAATGAAGACTTTAGTTTGTCTATTATTGAAAAAAATGACTAATGCTTCCTCTATGAGGAAGAAAATACATTTGCTAACGGGAAGCAAAGTTCTCGTGAAATGAGCACCATATAATTATAAATACAAACAAAGTGGAAACACTCAAGATCGAATTCACAGCTATTTTAAATTTTCAATGATGCTTTTCAAAATTCAACCATTTCAATTTTAATCGCAAAAATATAAATTACTTAAATTACTTTAAATGCATTATTTGGCCAACGGCCATACCACGCTGAAAAAAACCAGTTCTCGTCCGATCACTAAAGTTAAGCAGCGTTGGGCGCGGTTAGTACTTGGATGGGTGACCATTCGAGAATACTGCGTGCTGTTGGCACATCGTGGGTGTGGTGAGCCCACACTTGTAGTTATTTACTACAAGAAACTATCCACCTAGAAACACTACCCGAATCGGGTAGTGTCACGTCTACCCTGAAAGGGAAATAGCTTAATGGTATACTTACTTACTTACACAGATTTTCTTATTAAAATGTTTAAGAATAATGTTTCGTTGCAAACGAACACAAATAATAATAGTTAATAGTCTAAACAAGTATTATGAACAAATTCATTTATCTGGCATTTTTATTCATGTAAGGAATAGAACTGAAGAGCATTATGATGAAATAAATAAATAAAGTCTTCATTTATTGGGTAAAAGTTATAATTTCATTTGTTTTTACGCGAAATATTTGAATGAACTTTACGGACTGCATCTGCTGCAAGTTCTGGTTCAAAACAAGGTTTTATATTTTGCAAATATAGGAAGTATTGTATTGATAAAAAGTGAAAATGTCTGTCCAACTACGTTAAGTGTAATTCAAAATGCCATTCAAATAGTTCGTGTAAAAAAAATAAAATGATTACTTTTACCTGATAAATAAAGACTTTATTAATTTATTTCATCATAATGCTCTTCAGTTCTATATTCTTCACATGAATCAAAACGGCAAATAGATGAATTTGTTCATAAAACTTGTTTAAACTATTAACTATTATTATTTTTTGGTGTCCGTTTGCAATTAAACATTATTCTTAAACATTTTAATAAGAAAATCTGTGTAAGTAATGCATTTAAATTCCGAAAATGCAGCAGATATAAGTTATATTCATTAATTTGTTTATAACAATTGAATAAATGGAGAAATTTCATCTGCAATTAAAATTTCTATTCAATGAAAGTGACTTTACTAACCTCTATTTTTTCGAGAAATATCAATAAATAGACCTAAGTAGATAGTACAAATATGAGCAATTGCATTTTTAAAGTTAAGTAAAAAATGATACAATTTTGTTTAAGCGTGCAATACTCCATCAAAGTATCATCCTTTCTAATTATTTAAAAAAAATACTTTGATCCGTTCAAATTTGAGAAGTCGAAGGATTGTGCCAAAGAAGTATTTCTTTCCCACTATGCGTCGTATATAGTTCGATTACTCTGAAGGACTGTTTCGAGTCAGCCATTTTGAAAACTACCAATCAGTAAGGGTTTTGGCCGTTTAAGAAAGGACAGAGCGCGTTCTGGCATTTTCTAGAATGCCAGAACGCGTTCTGGTCATTTATTAAGGTCTTTGGCCGTTTTCAAAACAGCCACAACGCGTTCTGGCATTTTTGCAACGGCCAGAACGCGCTGTGGCTGTTTTTTTCGTTCTTTGGCCGTTTTCGTTTTTTGAGCCTAACATATACAAAATAATGCTCCCTCAATGAGAAAAACTGGAAAAATATATTGAAAGTGCTCCAAACACTTATGAATAAATGGCCGCTGTAAAAATTAAAAAATATTACAAATCGTTGGTTTTCATTACAAAAATATACAACTATAATATTTGTAGTTTATAATTAAGATACTGGAGCGATTCGAATTCCAAACCATTACGCAAAGGCTCTGTAATTATTTACAATTTACAGAAAAGATGTGATTGCTTTATTTCCTTGTGAAAATCACAATATTAGAAGACAGTTTTTTGGATTGGAAAACAACTGTTAGAAACCCGCGAGGTACCTTTTTTGGAATCGGTCTGCCCTTTCCTCGAAATGTGCGTCCGAATATTTTCTCTGACCTTTGGCCAGTGCCAAACCTCTTTAATACACTATAAAGAAAGGCAAAGACTTTTGCGTAACTGTTTGTAATTTGAATCGCTCAAATATCTTAATTAGAATTAGATTAAAACTAACAATTTTTAATTTTTTGTCAAATTGTTTATCTGCAAACTACAACAATTTTCGTAAATTACCGTTTTGGGCTGATTTACGTACGATATTTTCAGCTTTCAAATATGGCTGTTTACTTATTACGATAGCATCCTTTAGAAGTTTAGGGCTAGTTTCTCAAGCGTTAAAGCCACCTGACTCGAATTTTCTCGCCAACAGTAGTGGCAAGTTTCGAAAAGTTCACTACAGCCGCCCAAAAAATGCAAATCTACTTGATCCATAATTACACCGATTGACATTATAAAAATTCTGTTATGTCTTGAAAACGCATCCATACATCCAAATTCCCTATTTTGCTGTATTCGGTTGTAATCGGGAGAGATCACAACTTGGTTACGAGTACATAAGTCAAGGAATTAATATCGACGCCTCCATTCAATATGAGTCTATCTGCTGACAGCGCCGTGTATGAGACTATGCGCTGTGTATAAGCATAGGGAATAGTCTCATACAGGGCGCTGTCAACACATAGACTTATATTGAATGAAGGCGTCGATATACGGAATATACAATACACAATTAGTTTAGTGAAAAAGGTATAACAGAATAATTTTGTAAAGAAGAGACACGAAAGCTAAAGAACAGGTGTATTTGAATTGCAGACTGGATGACATTCAGACTCGATTTGTAAACTGGAAAGAACCAGTTATTAAATTATTGATAAGATAAGAGAGAATTATGAAAGGAATGTTAGAAAAACAATTTGACTGGGATTTATTGTTATGTTTAGAATTGAGAGCGTTGAATCCTTATCGTTCCAATTAGGCTGGCTTGATTCTAGGATTGAGAGGCTTTGAAGCTTCGTGGGGTTGGAATTAAACAGGGTGGTTTTTCCGTTACAGATAGGGGTTTGACAAACCTAATTTCTGTGACTAGTCACAGGGGTGCCTTCCCACCCTCACGAGACGTGGAGGTGGGATATATATATATATATATATATATATACATTATTTATTTAATTTCATATTTAATTTAATCTGATAAAGGCGCGTGCAGAAATTGCCCCGGTTGGCTCTAATACAAGAAGTTTTCTGGTCGGATCCCAGCCGGGCTACCCCTGGCTGGGTTTCACGGCCAGGAACCGGTCGGGAGCCGACCGGGCTACATTTTTCTCGATTCACCTAGTCTGGAGCCGGCAGGTTACTGACCGGGACAACTCTGGTTAGATTTCATGTTCGGGAGCCGACCGGGCACTGGTCAGGATATTTTTTTGTAGAAATCACACATTTTTTAAGAGCCGTGACATTATCAAAGACGTACGTACGGATGCTAGATGAATAATTATTTGAAAAGTATAATTTAAAGATTTATTAGATCAGCAAAACAGAAGCGTTTGATTTTTTCCAATGTCCTTACTAATTAAATAACATTGTTATCGATTATGCAATGTGCAACAGCAGATTTATCACAATTTTCATAATTTTCTCTATTTTCAGACAACTTTTAGTCTGTTCACTTTCAAATTTACCGCCATGTCTGGCGCCTTCTGTGCTGGCGTCTTCTTAGACACTTGTAAGTTTCAGTTTCAAACCTCGAACGAGAATGCACGCGTCGTCTACTCGAAGTTTACAAATAAAATCGCGATCTGTAATTAAAATCAACCTTATTTCAGTAATCAGTTTGAAAACCCCACTTACTGCGCGGATAATTCGTATTTTAAATTAAATTATAGTGTTGTGTATTCATTTTTTCCTTTCTTCCTTCCTAACCTCAAATCATCACGTGCTTTCCAAAATAAAATAATTGATAGGAGATTCTAGTGTCAATTATTGAAACTCTACTCTAATTTCCCTGACCGGATCCCGCCCGGTATGAAAGCTGGAATCCAACCAGTTTACCGTGACGTTTTTAGCCGGATCCCGGCCAGTAGCCCCGGCCGGCGCCCACAGAAAAACTGGTGTTTCTATTAGAACCAATTTTTGGTTCCAAAGGAGCTGCAACAAAAAGGAACCTCGCTTACTGAAAAGGAACCCAAAATGATACATGGTTTCTAAACGAACATTTTACTTTATAATTCGAAATAAATAATATTGCACTGGAAAAAATTCAATGAAGGAACTAAAATCATAGACATTAGACATTCTTGAAAGGAAGATATCGTACATGAAATGTGAAAGTTTTTGAGGTTATGTTAAAAATCCGATGTTTTCCACTGCGCATGTGCTGAAAAGCGCGGGACCATTTAAAATGATGTAAAATATACTTGCAATATTAGGTTAATATTAATTTTTTTAAAGAACCTAGGTATTTCTATAATTCAATTTAATTTATTTTAAAAAATAATAAAAAATGTTTCTTAATATTTATCTGTATGACTATTCATAGTATTTATTGATTTCAAATAGGCCCGCGCTTTTCAGCACATGCTTAGTTGAAAACCCCGGCACCCGCCGCTGGCCATCTATCGGATATCAACGAAATAAAAAGGAACCCTCAATAAGAGTTTCTTCAGAGCCTAAGTTCTGAATCATGTCAAGTTTTACTTGAGCCGCAACATTACTGAACCCTCAGTTTTTCCTGTGCCCGGTTTAAACTGGGGCTATCCGGCCGGCTCCCGGTCGGATCCCTGTTACCATTTTTACACGAGGGACCCCAGGAAACTTCAAGTTGAAGAGTTGGCCCCGTTCCAATTGAAAAAAAAGAAAATTAATTTTTACCATCCATCCTAGTATATCTATATTAGGGTCAAAATATAATTCAATTTTTTCTTAAAGTAGCAAAAGCCGCATCTCCCTAATTTGGCGTTAGATTTCCATTATATTTCAGAAAATTACCTGATTTTTAAGGTGTTACTTTGAGTTTCCCGTGCACATTACATGGAAATATAAACATCATTACCCGTATAAAAACTATGACTCTCGGGAAATATATGTAATCATTAAAAAATTTACTTCACTAATTTATCGTTTACGGTCTTTGCGCTCACTAAATAAAATAAATGTATGAATGGAGGTGGATTTTTAATTTATAATAAAATCAAATTTTCATTTAAAAAATGCCATCCATGCTTAATGTAATTTTTTAACCTCTGTATCACCATTAGCAGTCGCATTTATCTCTTATGAAAAACAGCTGTCCTGAGTATACGCATGATCTATAGTGTTTTCAAAGTATCTACTTTGTTAAGATAATGAATCCTTACTAGCAACGACTTCAGACTAAAAATCATTTTTCATTCTTCTGGTTTTATAAAAAAACTGCGCGTATCAAATTAAGCGGCGTGGGAACGGCTAAAACCGTAAGCTTTAAGACAAGCCACCCACAAATAGCACATGGACGCGATGAAAAACGCGTTTGCACCTGAAGTCTAGAGCGAGATCAGCACGGAAAATTGTCTGGAGGAAACTTTAATTACTTCCTAGGGATTCATTACTTGATGCTAATGGACACGTCTCCTAATTGTCCTTTTCCATTTTTAATTTCCACGCTATGAACATTGGAAAGCTTGTAATTTTTGCCAGCACGATATTCCCCGAATTTAATTTGTGAACACCCAGCTCGATGAAACGTTAGTAATAAGGAAAATAAGAGATTGAGATTTTTCGTGAAAATAATTAAAAGTCGAATTTATAAATGAAATTCATGTTTCCTTCATCACTTTCCAACACGGCTATGCGAAGTTCATTTTTTCAGCAATTGACGGTCATTAAATAAAATTATTTGCAACTAAACAGAGTACGTGTATGAAAAATCTGCCGACTGTTGGTTATCGCGCTTCGCGCTCGATAATGTATTTTCCTCGCGCTACGCACTCGATCTTTGTATTCCCCCCACATTGTGAATTCTCTTTTGTTAAAGCTCCTTCGGCTTTAACGAACACATTCTTATCACGTATCTCATGGTTCGCATTCGATTTTGTCCAGAATGTGAACTTCTCTACATTATGTTCAACGCTATTATATCAAATATATATTATATTTATTTCTGTACCTCGGCCTGAGATTGCTTATTTAGATATTGCAGAATAAAGTACAAATTGTATTTATCATGATTAATTCAATATTTCTTCCTTATTTTGCATTAAATTTTATTTTCAGCTATCCCGAAAAATGTATCATTTCAATAAATTTATATTATTACGGCCATGCCACGCTGAAAAAACCAGTTCTCGTCAGATCACTGAAGTTGAGCAGCGTTGGGCGCGGTTAGTACTTGGATGGGTGACCATTCGAGAATACTGTGTGCTGTTCCCATATTATGGGTGTGATGAGCCCAAACTTGTAGTTATTTATAACTACAAGAAAACTATCCACCTAGAAACACTACCCGAATTGGGTGGTGTCACGCCTACCCTGAAAGGGAAATAGCTTAATGGTATACATACATATTATGCATTGGTGTTGAAACATGCGTATTTTCATTGTCTTGTTTTTATGATTGAAAAAAAGTACACATACTATAAGAAAAAGAAACAATTTTGTTATTAAACATTTTATTGCAACTTGTGTCGTTTTTCCATAAATTTAATTTGTTTATTTTCAATGTTATTTTTAAAAAATGTAAACTAAAAATACGCATCCTAGCGTAAAGTGGTTCTGAGAAAATTTGTAGATATAATTTATGTAATAAATTTTGTTAATTAAAATGTTATTGTAGCTTGTGTCCTTTTTCCAAAAAGTTAATTTTTTGTTTTTAATATATTTTTATAACAAGAGTTTATAACAAATTTGTAGCTTTTTTTGAGGTAAACAAATTTTGTTCATTTATTTTTTTCGTATCTTGTGTCGTTTGTCTAGAAATTCAATTTTTCTAGTTTTAATGCAGTTTTTTACGAATAAAAAAAATTACGCGTCTTATCAAAAAGTGATCTGTAACAAATTTGTAAATCTTTTTTGAATATTCAATTTTGTTCAGTTCATCTTTTTTCGTATCTTGTATAGTTTGACCGTGAAATGGAATTTTTCAATTTTCATTATTTTTCGTGCAGTCAAAATTTGAATTTTTGATTTTTCAAGAAAATTTGAAAAGTTGTTATGATAATCTTGTAGGGTGTTCAAAATTCAACGTTTTTTTTCTTCCGAGATTTTTTTCATATCGTGCGTTGTTTGGCTTAAAATGTTCATTTTCGTTTGTTTTTTGGAATTTTGTAAATGCTATAACTCCGGTAATTTTTTTTTAATCAAAAAAAGTCACAGGTGTAAATTGTTCATATTTTTGAGTACTACTAGCAATCGTACGTAGAATTGTCAAACCTTGAAAAAAGTGGTCTCAAAATTTTTCAAAATGCGCTCACTTTTTGAATTTTCATCCTGCTCACAGAGATACATACATACATACATACACAGAGCCAGAAAAATTCGTAAAAACTTGTTTTTCGGGTTTAGGGGGTCTCAAAACGTGGACATTTGACAAAAAAAGGGGGGGGGGGATAAAATTTTACCCAAATCTAATACCTTCTCTGATGAGAATGTAAAAACTGATAATTGGACTGGAAACACAACCACTTATTTTCGTTAGTTAGACCGACGTAAATATAACTCAAGAGTTTTCAAACAAAAGCACTTTCATAATTATTAAATATAAATTGGATTTTCTAGACAAAATGATCATTTTATTCACGTTTAAAACATTTATAGACCTTAACAAGTGCCTGGACATTATCTTTTCTAAACCACAAGCATTTTGAATAAAATGTTCGAAACCTGAATGCATTCGAAAAGGAAATAGTCATAAAAAGTGGGTTCTGGGCCCAAGATCGATTGGATCGCTTCAAAAACTACGCAATACGTCTCGTGTTTAATATCAGGTAGTACAAAATGTATGATGTGTGATACAGGCGCATATAGGAACTTTCTAACCCGTGTGAATTGCGACCCTTGCTTCGGTCAGGCGAAAAAATTTACACCCGTCAAGAAGCCTCTCTTTATGTGCCCTTTCCACACAAATAACTGCTTTTTTACATTCTCGTCAGAGAAGGTATTATATTTGTGTAAAATTTGACCCCCCCCCCCCCTCCCAGTTTCTGTCAAATGTCGACGTTTTGAGACCCTCTGAACCCGAAAAACAGGTTTTTACGAATATGTCTGGATTTATGTCTGCCTGTATAATCTGTAAAAAATGGTCTCAAAAATTTTGAAAAACTCTATCTTTTTGAATCAGTGAGCATGATAAATTTTGAAAAAATTAATCCATTAGATTAGCCTTTGGTACACCATTCAAGTGTCCGAAACTGAAGGTCAAGTTCGTTAGTCAGCTATTTTGGATAAAAATTTAAAAAGATGGAGCATTTTCAAAATTGTTGAGAACATTTTTTTTTAAGATTTAAAAATTCTATGCACGGTTATTCGTAGTGCTCGAAAATTCGAGCAATTTATCCTCAGGACATTTTTTGACAAAAAGAACATTATCAGAGTTATAGCATTTTCAAAATTAAAAAAAAAACGAAAATTTTAAGCCCAACAACGCACGATATGAAAAAAATTCAACAAAAGAAAAAACTTGCTTTTTGAAAGCCCTATAAGATTATCATAATAACTTTCTGAATTTTGTTGAAAAATTGAAAATTCAAATTCAGATCGCACCTAAGATAATGAACAATCAAAAATTTAATTTTTGCGGTCAAACTATACAAGATGCGAAATAAGATGAGAAAACAAAAAATATGCATCTAAAAAAGATCTACAAATTTGGTTAAAATAACTTTTTGATAGGATGCGTCATTTTTGTTTTATTCTTTAAAAACCAACATTAAAAATAAAATAATTTTTTTTTGGTCAAATGACACAAGCTACGAAAAAAATGAATTCACAAAAGTTGTTCACCCAAAAAGAGCTACAAATTGTTTTCTAATCGTTTTTTGATAGGATACGTAGTTTTTGTTTCAATTGTGAAAAATTATATGAAAAATATAAAAATTTTTGAAAAAACGACAGAATGTAAGAACAAAAAATTAATAGACAAAAATTGTGCACCCAAAAAAGATCTGCAAATTTTTCATTACGTATTTTTTTGCAGGATGCGTATTTTTGGTTCAAATCATAAAAAATAACATTGAAAATAAACAAATTAATATTTTGGAAAAACGACACAAGGTGCAATAAAATGCTAATTAACAAAATTGTTTTTTTTATAAGATGCTCACTTTTTTAAATTATAATAATAAGACAATAAAAATACATTTGTCCAACACCCGCGATGGAAATGCGACTTCGGAGGCTCGTCTCGAGATGACGAATTTGCCGATTCCTCAACTGATGACGTCATAGTGGTCAAAGTTCCCACTAGAGGGAAAAGTACTCACTTCGACCACTGTGACGTCAAATCGACAACTTCGTCCACTCTCGACAACCTCCTTAGCCTCATTTCAATCGCGAGTGTTGGACAAAGTATTATGTGAACCTATTGGGAGACGGCGATTCGCTTGTGTGATTGCCAAGCTCGCTGCGCTCGCGCGGCAAACTTCACACTCGTCTAGAATCGCCAACCTCCCGCACTCGATGCACAATATACTATTGTTTCAATATTAATGCATATTATAAATTGTAATCATATAGATGTATTGAAATGATACATTTTTAAGGGTAGCTAAGAATAAAAATTAATATAAAATAAAGTACAAATATTTAAGTAATCATAAAAAATAAAATTTTTACTTTATTTTGTAATATCTAAATTATCAGCCTCAGACCCAGGTACAGAAATTAATATATAATATGTGGGCGTCCGCATGAAAAGGGCCCTTATGGTCGGTCTGGAGTTGCGTATAAGGACATATGCCGGATAAAATTCCGACATTTTAGGCCCAAAATGAAACCTCTAAGTTGAAAAATGAGTCATTGGGGCATTTTTGAAGTTAGAACTTCGAAAAAACGTTTTTCGAGAAAAACGCATCTAAACTTGGCGAGTACTATAAGCACACATGTTATATTTTTGTCTTCAAACATGAAATATTCTTACTTCAGGTTACTATCTGGATATGAGTATTGTTCCACTTCATTTAATATATGTCCCAGTATTATACTCCACTCAAACCCAAACATTATAATTTTAACCTCAACTTAGAAAAATGTGAATATCTCCTAAACTGGAACCGGCCATAAGGGCCTTTTTCATGCGTTCTATATTTCGCGCAAGATGCTTATGTACGCGCGGAAATAGCGAGCTCCCATTGGTTCTTTACAACTCTCAATAGTTTAAAAACTATTGATCGTACAACATTTTGTCACAGTAGTTTTTTGTTCACTTTTGTACAAGGTGTGTGCATCTACAAGGAATATGATGAGTTCAGGATCACCCTGTATAGTGGACGACACTTTCATTTGTTTTATAAATTTTCTGTATAAAATAAATGTAAAATAACAGTGTTTTTTCTACTATATTAATATGTATATAAAGTTTTCACCTGGGTTTATAAAACGCTGAAAATGTAAAAAAATGATATACAAAATTCGCTTAATTAAGAAAAATGACTAAAAACGGAACATATCCACGTGGGAAAATTTTTCAGAAAGTAAAAAGAACGTACGTTCTAATAAATTTTTCAAAAAGTACTTCTATGGTGTACTATCTGTTTCAAAAATCATGGCCCCTGTACAAATCATTGAATAACTGTATCAAAAAAAATCGAAAAAAAAAAGGAAAAACATCTTGTCAATCTCATTTTATTACAAATAAGTACAATATCATTTAATCGCGATGCGTCCATAACTTTCGATGCAAATTTGCAGTGAAGGTGAAAAAAACGTGGTTAAAAGCACCTTTTATAACTTGATCAACTTTCGACCGTTGTATTTCGTGGAAAAATGCATGAATTCTTTTGAAAAAAATCGAGTAGTTACCTTGAAGTTTTATTTATGAGTACATATTCCAAAAATTTGAAAATGTTTCTAACTTTGGTGTCGGCAGTAAATAAAAGCGAAGGATCTTAACTCATCTTCTAATCAAGCTGGAAGGCTCTATTGAGGCTTACAATTTAAAAAAAGAATCAACAAATTCAATGGTCGGTTTTCAAAAACAGTTAATTACATCAATAACACGCTATCGCACATTATGGTTTTCCGTTTTTTTTGGGACTGGAGGCATAAAAGGAGTCGATGATACTCCCAGCGGGTTCCAGGGTATCGATATCCTGCTTGATCCTTCGCCTCGTAAAGTGACCTTTTTTTTCTTCAACTTTCGTACATCTGGTAGAATATGCCGCGCGAGTCAACCGACTTTGACAATAGTGGGCGTTAACCCCTTAACGTATCGAGTACAATTGAGGTCGACTACCGTAGAAAAAAAAACAGAAAAAAATAATATGCAATAGCGTGTTATTGATATAATAACAAATTTTAAAATCCCACCATTGTTTTTGTGGATTTTTTTGAAAAATTGCAGGCCTCAGTAGAGCCTTCCAGCTTGATTAGAAGCTGAGTTAGCATCCTTCGCTTTTATTTACTGCCGAAACCAAAGTTATAAGTATTTTCGAATAGCGTACCCAGAGGCAGGCCGAGGAAAGAGTGGTTGGAATGTATAAATGAGACCATAATTCAAAAGAGCATAAAAAGCCATAGAAATAAAAGAGCTTACATGAAGAAATGAATGGGCGTGAAGGAAGCTAAAGTGGTATGCCAGGACAGCAAAGTGTGGCAACAAATAGTTTATAAGAAATGCATAATGAAGAGTAGCAGTGGAGTGAATGACGCCTAGAATGAAAGACCTTGGATACTAATCGGCCCGAGTGGAGAGCTTTTCATGATGACTTTGTGAAGCTCTTCGCCTGGGTTGATCGCTAGAGAAATTGATCCGCGACCTGGGTCGGAGCAGTGCTGCGGACCAAACGTGTTATTTAAATAAACAACATGGGAATTCTAGATCAATTGAAAAATCTATACCCCCCCCCATTACCCCCTTTTACAATATTCTTTTTCTTCGAGTGAGTAACGCTTACCCCGAAAGGGACCTGGCGTAATGGTATAATTATAATAATAATACTGATAATGCATTACCGAAATACGTCCGTGTCTAAGGAAGTATACCGGGACAGCTCTGTGCGGACTATTTGAAAAAATCCAACTCTAACAAAAAATTCCTTCGACATTTTCGGCTGGAACTATCTTAAGCCTGAGAACATTATAGAATATATAATTAGAATAATAAATTATAAAATAAACGGGCTCTCCAGCATGAATGTTGGATCCCTATAGGGCTCCCCTGTGTGATTGTCGGATGCCTACGGACGGGCTCTCACGTGTGTAGACGCGCGAATTATGACAAAACAGAAGCATTCGTCATTGCGATTCAGGACAGGCTCGAGTATGTGGAGATGACAACGAATCCATCGAGCACATTATTGATGGTTGTCGCGTAATGGCTCAAAGAGAAGATACGCACAGACCTAATGATGTGGCGGGCATTATACGTCAATAAGTTTCTGTAGGAGTTGTGCCGCTCACGCAGAACAAACTCCCTGTTTGATATATTTAGAGGTTTTTCATGCGGGTGGTTCAATAAAATTTTGCACGGAAACACAATTTCACATCAACACTCTGAAGCTCTTTATTTAAATTCATCAGCACACTGAAGACTCAAAAAGCGCTAACACATACCGATTCATTCGCGTCAACTGTTGAAGACAGAACAAAGAACACTTTTACCGGTCGCTCGTGCGCCATCTATAGATGGCAGCAGTTGGGGGTGAAGAAGACTCTTCGCTTGCAGCGCCGTTCCGTCAGTTTGGTCAATTGACAAAGCTACTTCTTACACTCCCTCCCTTTGTCGATTGTGACTCTACTATTTTTCTTCCGAATATATACTTACATATATATACAGTGGCGTAGCCGGGGGGGGGGGGGGGGGCTGAGGGGGCTCAAGCCCCCCCCGAAATTTCGTAATCACGTCTATTATACACTGGATAACTTTATTCTATTTACAACAGCTTGTGTCTATGTTCTGACAGCTCTGTTATTTGCCATAAATGCTAATGAGAAAGAGGGATTATTATACAGTGTAGACACCATTATAAACTGGTGCGTCTATTCTTCATGTTACCTGGGAAAATTGAGGCAGTAAACTGTAGATTTTCACGTTTAAAATTAAGTTAACTCAAAGGCCAGCGCCATAAGACAAGATTTTAGCACACCTAAAATTCAAATATAAGTACAAGCTTTGTCCTAATCCAGAACAACTACCTGAAAGGTAGAAATTCGTAAGCGGATCATAAATTAGGAATGCCCCTCATTGTAAACTAAAGTGCTCTTCAGAATGCATTGGAAATATTTTTTCTCGAATTTGCATGCATATCGCCCCCAAACTTTTTCGAATCCCCCCCCCCCCAACAAATTTGTATTTTTAAAATTATATTTAGAGGTTCCGCAAGCCCCATGAAGTTTAACACGTATTTCCCATATGAAAAAAGACGTTTTTGTAAGTTTTATTCAGAATCGTCAATATTAGATGTATCGAGTTGAAACTCAACATTTCTTTTCACAGTTAGCAATAGAATACGAATAAAACCTTAATTTTTAAATATCACCACCATAAGTCTGTTTTATAGGGTCCCAGAAAACCCCATAAATGAAAAATTGTGTTTCGCGAGTTTCTGGCGCTAAATATAATTTTTTTGCGGTTTTTTGAAATACAAATTGTTAACTAGAGGTTTAAATGAATTGTTTAAACAATTTATTATTGTTTTTAGAAATTTTCTCTTAGAATAGATTTGAAAAGTCGCGGTTTTTCGGAATCTTCAACTTATTTTAATCTTTTCAATTAGAGCAAGGCAATGATCAATTAAATTCACGAGAAATTTCTTAAATAATTCATCATTATTTATAATTATATTCTCTCAGAATAATGATAGGAAGTTACAGTTTTTTCTGAAATTTTTCACTTCTGGTCGAATTTTCAACTAGAGTGAGGTAATAATTAATTCAAGTTAACAAACATAATTGTTCAAACAATTTATTATTATTTTTAATAATATTTTCTTTCAATAATGCCAGAAATTTGCGGTCTTTTCTGAAATATTCCAATTTTTATTTACTTTTTGCTTCGAGGGACTTAATAATTAGTTTTTGTCAACTCTAGTCTTACTCTAGTTTTACTTTATGGGGTAATAACTAATGCAAGTTATTGAACATAATTGTTTTAATAGTTTATTATTGATTATAACTGTCTTCTCTTAGATAATTAGAAAGTTGCGGTTTATTTAAAAAAAATTTAACATTACTTTGTCTTTTTAGTTATGAACATATAATAAATAAACAATATAGAGAGAATCATTTCTTAAATTTTTTTTTTTTCCACATATTCTTTTATTATATGCTATCTCTGAAATTTCAATTATTTTAAGTAAATTTAAATCGTTTCACAATTATCATTTTTAAATTGTCAATTATACTTTTCAAAATTCCACTAATCCAATTTCATTTGTAAAATTGAAAATTATGAAGGGGAATTATTGAATATTTAGCGTCGAACATAAAAATTAAGAAGTTTATATGTATTATGCCAACAGCCAACAGCCATACCACGCTGAAAAAACCAGTTCTCGTCAGATCACTGAAGTTAAGCAGCGTTGGGCGCGGTTAGCACTTGGATGGGTGACCATTCGAGAAAACTGAGTGCTGTTGGCACATCGTGGGTGTGGTGAGCCCACACTTGTAGTTATTTACTACAAGTTATCAACCTAGAAACACTACCCGAATCGGATAGCGTCACGCCTACCCCGAAAGGGAAATGGCTTAATGGTATACATGCCCATCCCTCTTTAATTTTTTTTTCTGAATTATCACAAGCTGCAAATTTCTTCTTCAAATTCCTTATCGTACGCTCCTGCTTCTCAAATAAATGTCTCGTCTTTTTATTATACTGAAGTGAAGTCTGCTCCTGTTAAATACAATAAATACAATTAGGCCATATCACTATAATTCAAGATATATTATTTAGTATAATCGTAGAATTTCGTTGGTAAATTTTTAGAAAAGGCACACAATTTATTTTAATTTTACCGTCTGATCAATTTCAAAACTTGATTCAGCAGCAGATTCATGTACTGGAATGAAAGCTCCATCAGGAGAAAACAAACTTGGTTGATCACTAATTCCTTGATCCTGCGAAATGTATAATAATTTAATTTTTGATTTCAAATTGGCATTTCACAAACGCATATATTTTATTATACTCAGATACTGTTTAAATTACAATAATCTTTAGAATTCATTCACAGGCACATAATTTTCTTTCTTTACCCTCAGATTTTCTCTATTAGATTCAGCAGAAGCAGATTCAACTACTGAGATAGAAGCTTTACCAGCAGAAGATAGACTTAGTTGATCACAAATTCTTTGATCCAGCGAAAAGTATATTAATTAAATTTTTGATTAAAAATTGTCATTTCATAGATCTGTAGATTTATTATACAGATATTGTTTTGATTGCAATATTCTTTTAAATTCATTCACAAACACATAACTTTTTTTTACCTTGAGATTTGATCCATTACATTCAGCACAAATCGATTCTGGAATGGAAAATCTACCAGCAGAAGATAAACTTGGTTGATTAGAGATTCTTTGATCCTGTAAAATAAATATTAATTGATTTAAATTGAATAAATTTTCGAGTGAAGATTTTACCGAAAATGATATGCAATTACTTAAATCACAAAATGACTGAAAATGAAATATCAAAATCGAGATTTTTTGTAGTATGACGTAAGTTATAATCTCTTTTTTTATTTCAGTTATCTGCTCCTTTTAATAATATTCTGTGCTGATAATTGAGGTAACATGAAGCCTTTATGAGAAATTTAATTTGCGATTCCGAAACTTTGAAAATTGCATTACAGTAAAAATCATTTGCAGAAATGAATATCATGAATCAATTTAAATAAATGGAACATTTTTCAGAACTATTTTAATCAGTGTAGTAATTTCAGTGTAGACAAATATTTTTACCTCCCGATTTTCTGCAAAATTTAAATCATTAGAAGATGAACATGCAAGAATCGAATCCACACCAAGAACAGGATCACATACATAAATTCGTAAGCCACAAAATATTATATGAAATCCATTTTATTACGTAAGTATTTTATTACTGCACGTACGGCTTATAATTTTTAACAATAATTAAATTTTAATTTTTGAAAGGATAAACTCTCCCAGTCTCTCAATGAAGAAGAACAGAGTTGTTCAAACCCTATATCTTATCGTCAATTTTTGGTGTCTATAATACATTATTAATGTGGGTTACGCCCTTCTGCAACTAAAACTAGATGATATTTAAAAATAACTTTATTATTATGTTACCATTACTTCAGGTTCCAGAATGAAGACGTGGGAAGGTTTGAGAGTATGGGGAGTACTAGATATTTTATTTGAACCATTTTGAGCATCTAATAACGTCACTGTTGGTCTTGGTTTCTACAAAAAAAAAGTATTTCTGTATATAACTGAAGCGAAAATTAATATTCGTTAATTCATACATGATTTAAAAGCTAAGAAATTCTCAAGTGAGTGATAGGACTTCTTCTTTGCATGAATTTTGAACATCGGTATTTACAAGAATTATTGCAATGTACATACCATTTTTTTCAATTTCACAAAAGCAGTGTTAATTAATTTTCTTTTCCTGACTGCTGAAATCTGAAATAATGTTGGAATTGCATCTTTCTTGAGCTTCCTTTCATTATTAACGGTTTCCCACATATCAGAAGCGAAATGTACCTGTAATTAAAGTTATTACAATTAAAGTTTGGCTTTGACAATATATTATTTCACTTTAATAAATAAAAGAGTGTTTATACTTCACAAAGCACATGATTTGTCAGTTGCTTTCCAATATGCTAGATTGATATTCTGAATCCACAATTCTCGAAGTTTCGGATCTCGTGGAATTTGTTTCAGGGAAAACCCATTTTTAGATGAATTATTGCAGTATAAAATACAGCAATTGGCCATTTTTTTGAAACACTTATATCTCACAAAAATATTGTCAATATGTTTTTTTTTGAAAGTAGGTTATACACAACCTCTTTTTACCTTCTTCATTAATCACAAAACTCGCATATCACACTTCACACATCATAGCTTCAATATAAATAAACTAAGAAAAATGATTTATAATAAATAATGGGCCTGCATTATGCAGTTTTCATTTTTTAATCCTTTTGCTTAAATACGAAAAATTTCTCGATGCTCGCTCGCGTGCTGTCACGTATTGCGCTACACGTCATTTTTCAAACTTTTCGCGCCGCAGTGAAATATCAAGTTCCGGTACAGCGGCGAGCATTGGAGGGGGAAACGTGTCTTAACTCTTCCTAGAGGATCTCTCATTTGTTTCTACGATAGAAAGATTTGGAGACTGCGCGGGTCGAAAATTCCAGAATGTACGAAAAAGAGATCTTAGAATGTCACATTCTGAAATTTGTTCAGGATTAGTTCACGTCTTGGTAAGCAGGATTACTATTTCACAATGCATCATCTACATTCTTGGTCCGTGTTCACAGCAGTATAAAAGTAACAATTCCCAGTTTCCAATGAAACAAGGTAAAGTATGCTAGCTTGTGAATGCAACTGTATATCTGCTGTATTCAATGGCACACTGCAAAAACACTAGGTCTCAGTAAATTCCTTTCTTTGGTTTCTTTTCTATGTACCCGAGTAAAAAAAATTCGACTTGGTTAAGTCTTCAATTACCCCTCCAATCAAGACGTAGTCAAGACATGTTGAAGACACTTCTAAGTCTCGTCCCTGTCCGCAAGCGAGACTTTTTGTCGAAAATTGTATATGCCTGTAGTTTCTAAAACCTACAGGTTCCGATTTTTTTTTATTCGCAAATTATTTATTACAAAATTACAAGTTTCATTGGTTGTAAGATTTTAATCCTTAGCAGACGTCAATTGTTTGGCCCCAACCTATTTACCTGTTCCCTGGAAATGACAGGCCCTGCCGGTGCACGGAGAAAAATGGAAGGTCATTTTAGCCATGCAGATGTGCAGACAGACTATATTGCAGGGTCAACTATAGGACAGCCCTTGAAGATGGCTAAAGCGATTATCCCTAGAAGGTTCAGACAAGAGGTTCAAATCGATCAACTCACAGTGTCGACTTGGCCATCTACGACGTTCGACTCAAGCGTAATAGAAAGACGAACCGATCATGAGAGATGGCGGAACTGATCATTATAAAGGGTCGAATCGCTCATCTTGTACAGTCGACCTGGCCATTTTAAGGGGTCGATTTGATTATCCTACATTATCTATATTTGTTGTCCTTTTCCTACTTATTCCAGTCTCTCTCTTATAAGAGACTGGAAATTATAAAATTAAGTGGAAACTATAAAATCTGAAAATTTATATTAAATACATGAATTCTGAAATCATTTTTTATTCTTTGTGGAGAGTGAGGTGTATGAGACATAATTTGATATGCAAAAACAGTGCACATTTACAATATATTTTTTGGAGCACGAAAGGCTAAGGACACGGCACGGTGTCACACTGAATTGTAAGATTTCAAAGATTGGAGTGAATTCAGAAACCAATATAGTTACTTTCTGCATGCTGAAATTTTTTGCACTTTTTCAGTTTGAAACCACACGGTGACAACAAATTGAAAGCTGAACGTCCAGTTACGCCTTATCCTAAATCCCTTGGAAGCATCAAATTTTACTTTGAAAATTCAAAAGAATAAACTTAATTCACTTTAAATCATATTCTCTCTTATGTACTTCACTCTCCACGCATATTCCAAATATCAAAAATCAGTTTAAATTTGTTAAAAATATGTTTAAGTTCAATAAACAGCAAATGTGACGCTGAACGGTTGAATGACATTCACTCACTCCGAAATTGCTCTGAACCATGGTGCTCCCAACTCTCGTATCCATTCACACTGCATCCATCGCGTCGACAACTGGATTGGTTGAGGTTGGCGCGCTTATTTGAAATGATTAAATGTGAAAAGCAATTTTAAACAGCAAGTAATAATAGTAAAGTTATTAAAAATTATACTTTGCTCACAAGAAGGACTTGTAAAGTAAAATTTAAATTATTTATTACATTTTTTCCCTAAAAATAAATTATAGATTTTAATTTTTAAAGAAAGGAATATATTTTTAACCTTAAATATGAATTTACAATAATTCCTAATATTCTTATGCACTTTACATTCATTATTTGTTGTGAACATTTGACTTACACATTTATTCATTTTAAATAAACACGCCAACGGTAACTAATCAGGTTGGCCCTCCGCGATGGGTCATTTGCTCTTCCGTGGATGTTCAAAATGAGTGAAAACAAGATGATCGTATTGATCATGCCGAAAGGATACTTCGATTATCCCTGACAGTGAGTCTTACCTTCTTACAACACTCAGACTGGCTATAAAATAGGAGTCTCTCTGACTATGTCGAAAAAATTCTGAAAGGCTCTTTAGACCATCTAGAAGAATGGACTGGCTCTCTACATTTTGATCCTCTAACTTTGATCATCCATTTTTCTCCGTGTGGGGTCCACAGTTTATAGTGATTGGAGTATAACGGACAATAAAATTAGCAAGCGAAAACCTGAACCATACATTGGTAATATAATTTTCTTAGCGAGAAATTCGGGATAAATATATACCGAGGCATACAATAACATTTCTTATCTTAAGACAGGTCTCAATCGACTGTGCAAGTACCATCCATCGAGAATGTCTACCATAAACGTAAGACTTTCATTTACGACTTCGAAGTCTTACCCCTATCCGAGAGCGAGATATAGCCGTGTTGAAGTCGAGTTCAAGTCGAAATATTTTTACTCGGGTACCAAGGATTCTTCACTTTAGTTGAGTAAAAATGGTTGAAAAATAGAAAAAGTAAAAAAAAATAAAAGTAAATCATTTCTTTGGTGATATTTCTTTAATACAAAAAAATATGTCTCATTTTCTTCGCAATAAATGTGAAAATTATTAATTTAAAGAAATCATTCCTCAGACGCTGAGCACGTAGGGGTGATTACGTAACTTTCTCACTTCACTTATACTTCGCTTTCACTAGAACAAAATGGAGAGATCTATAGATAAACAAGGCAAACAATTAAATGTATCAGTGAAAGTGAAGCGGAAGTGAACTGAATTGATTCTTTGAAGTGATAAATAAGTATTTGAATGAGATATTTCATCCATTTTTGGAGCGAGTAATTTAGGTTTCTTTAAATGAAAGAAATTTTTATTCAGCTAAATAATTATTCATCAAATTAATAAATATATATTCATCAGATGTTAAAAGTCGACATGATTATTGCTAGTAAATAATTATGTATATTGAAAAATATCATCGGAAATTAAATATTTATTTATTTTATTGGAAGAAATCATAGATTTATATAAAAAATCTGCAAATAATTGATTTTAACAAATGATTGTTCGAATCAAAGAAACACTTTATTGCAATAAATACATGTGCATTTTGTTGAAACACGTATTTTTTTAATGTATGATTTTCGCATATATGTCTCAATGATATATATTTATTTCAGTGCACACAACATTCGTGTGAATTTAATGTGTATGAAATCCGTTGGAAGAAACGTTTATTTAGTTCAGGGGTCTCCAAAGGTAGATCATGCATCTATTAGCGATCCCGGACCAATAGGTCGAATCTACTCAGCTTTGGTATAGAACTGTCAAGAAGAATCCCCATCCTTTACCTGAGTCAAAGTGCCTCAAAGAGTTGCTTCTTACCAAGCAGAACAAAATGGGGCCCTCGAGGTTGAGATTTATGAACTAAACCCTTCCAACTAATATTTTCTTTCAAGGGGTCATACATTTTCTCTCAGTTTCCCCTCGAAAAAAATGGGTAGATCCTGAGAATGGCCAGTCGATCCTGGGTCAGGCTACACCTGTGGATTATGGCGACCCCTGTTTTCAATATCTCAGAAATGATTATTAATTTTCTTCAATAATTTCATACTTTTGGTTTAGAAAAGACTATTTATTTTTACTAAAGAAATGTTTTTCAGGACGTATTCAGTATGATAATTTCTTTATATCCTCTAAATTTTATTTTGTTCAAGATGTGTTTTTCTCAGTGCACAAATGCTACTTTAACTAGTGTACTTCTAGATTAGCCTTTCGAACTGCATGATTTCTGAAAATCGCTCCTTTGAAAGTGCTCTCATTCTAAATCTCAGCTTTTCAATTAAAAATTATAACTTGTGTCACTGTGTACTTTTTTCAATATATCTACATTTTCTCTTGGTTAAAAATTACTTTTTATCACACCACCATCATAAGTGCGATTTTAGTTACTGTGAACAATATCTGAAATAGCTGTTCTTAGCCGTGGCCGTAAAATTTTTACTTAGGGTACAGCATACTATAAAGTAACTGACACTGTGATCGGATTGGCTGAAGGACATTTGTATCTATACTTTATAGTACGATGAGTACAGCGACCCCAACTTTGGCATGTAGACGCCCCCAAGTGGCACTTTGCCTCCTGTAAATTGCAGTACTCGTCCTTCGTTTCGGGAATTGTATGTAATTGAATTGAATTGAATTTAATTGAATTGAATTGGATTGGATTGTATTCCCTCTCAGGTTTTCAGATTAGGACTTTATGCAACCAATTTTCACTTATGATGACTGGTGTGATAAAAAATAGTGTGCGACACTTGGCCACTAAGCAGTGCCGGATTAAGGCAACTCGGGGCCTAGGGCTATAAATGTTTTTGGGGCCCCCTGGGCAAAATATCTGGTAAAATGCATGCAATAAAATAAATTATGGACAAATTAGGTTCATAAAAATAATTAAATAAACTTTTCGTTTTTTCTCGATTTTGAACAATGATATTTATGATTGCACTTACAACTAATAATATGTGTATTGTACATTCATACGTGAAAGAAACACATTCTTTCGCGCTTTTGCGTTTCCAAATTTCTTTTATTAGGTCTTGAAAAGATAATGACTTTAGACGATCTTTCTCGATTGCCAATAAACTGAGACTCGTTGATATTTTACCACTCATAGTTGAACGAAGTTCTGATTTTACCCTAGCTAGAGTTGAGAAAAATCGTTCAGCTTCAAAATTTGCGATGAGAATGGTTAAGAAGAGTCTAAAAACAATATATACATTCGGGAAAATCATCGACGTTATGTCTGAATTTGACATCCATTTCAAAATAGTTACAGCTGATATTTTTTTGTCTTTGTGAGCAGATTTCAATAAAAGAACAAGTTGTTCCAGTTCAGTGGCTAAGGTAACTTCCAAATCTTCAGCGTGAAAATCTACAAGTTTAGAGGCTCAGGTTTGTGCGTTTGATACTTTGATGACGAATATAACAGGGCATAAAATAATTCGTGCAATAATTCTAGATTTTCAGGTTCAGCATAAGTAGAGTAAAACAAGAATTAGAAGAATTAGTAAGTTATCTCCACACAAAAAGAAAATAATAAACTTGTAAATTTTGATGCAAATTTTTTTTAAGGTTTAGGAAGAATTTGGGAGCCCCTTAAAGAGCGAGGCCCCGGTCTACAGCCCTTAGCACCCCCTTAATCCGGCCATGCCCCTAAGTGGCACTTTGCCCCGTGTGAATTGTAGTACTCGTTCTTCGTCTCGGCTACGCCTCAACTCCGACTCGTACTGCAACTTTCACGCTCGGACGAAAAAGTGTCACTTAGGGTCCTTGTATCACAAATAACTATGACGAACTTCATTAGATTTATCGCCGTAAGTGTGAAGTTGATACATTTTTGTATTTTTTTTTTTTTTGAGGGACAAATACAGATTGGTAGGTTTTTTTTGTAGGAATTGCAGGATAAATTTTAGCAAATTTAAAGCTTACTGTTTTTTCGTAACCTACGGGATGTCCTAGGACGTGTGGATTTCGTCAGATGGTCCTGCATTATTTGTGAAATTTGCCACACATCGATAGAACCACAGCTCGATTGCCAAACCGCTGCGCTGACTGCAATGCAGTCCGTCGACTCATCGAATTGAACGTTACCGTATCTGTTGCATTTCATCGTGGTAACGCCATGGGAAATTTAATTTCGAACCCTGAACGAAATAATACCGTATGGGCCAATTCAGCACATTGCGGTATATAACTACAGCCTGCAGGCGACTACGATTTATTGGTAAAAATACATCGGTTCTATATTTGGTGGAATCCGTGTCAATTGTCAAGTGACCACAAGAATTTTTGTGTTAGTATGGAATGTGGCTGTAACAAGGTGTATTCACGCCCTTGGTGGCGAAGAAACACCTTGTCAAATATAAAAAAAACTTCAATACTGCTGGAAACATCGCAGTATGGGTTGATGAGACTGGATTCGAATAAGGGGTTCGTTTGACCCAATAAGGTATCAGTTCGTCTCCAACCTTAAAAATAGGCTAAAAATAAATTTGGCGAGTAAATCCTTCAGAAAAAAGTGTATCTTCATATTTTTAGGGTCACTGAATCCGAATCTGTGTACTTTTAGATACATCTGGTCAGCGTTTAACCCAAACCTAAAAAAAGCTTAAAAACACTCAAATAACCCACTTTGTGGTTAAATTATAACTCGTGATGACTGAAACCTTTGGGGAAAAAAACGTTCTTGTTTTTGAGGTCGCTGAATCCGAACAATGTGTTTATTATAACACATCAGGCCACAGTTCGTACCTACCCTCAAAAAATAACTTGAGGACACTGAAATAAACAAATTTGGGGTTGATACATAAACCTTCATTTATTTTTTCTCTGGTATCGTGCTCTTTTATTTTCAAAAGATCTATTAAGAAGATTTCTCTTACGTTTTCTACCCTTTCGAACATGCTTGCTTTTCAACGTCCAACAAAAATCAGCCATCGTATTTGTATCCAATCTTCCTTGATATCGACGTTCAATTTCCTTTATATCTTGGTGGAATAGTTCTCCTTGCTCCTTAATGTAATTTATAATAATACTGTTATTAATGATAATTATGAAGCAATACTACTTTCAGAATTATTTTAGACGAATCAATAAATAGCCTCCACCCATCGGCTTTATAAATGCCTAGCTTCAATTAATTCATCAATTCATTGATGTTATGGCAATATACCAAAGAAGTTTCCTTTGTTTTTGATAAGTTCTTTCTGAAATTCTTTTCCCTACCTCTATAATACTTGATATTCTTGCCATCTGACAACAAACTTTTACTTTTTAGTACTGATGCGAGGTACTCAGCACCGTTCTTGGCTAATCCTGAGTGCCTTACAGGATTCTTCAATTCTTATTGCGTAAAAATTTTAGGAACTCTCTTACTTTTATTGTATGTGATGAAACCTTCATTCCAGAGCTTATTTCTTCCACTTCGGAACCATCTTTAATGTGCAAATCCTCTGCTGAACAGATTGGACGTGATATTTTATCTTCTATACTATCGTTGATCAGGAACGAACTTCCGATCGTAAAATAATTGCTCCCATCATCAGGGCGCAGTCCCATGGATATGTACATATATTAGCAGAGTAGCGGATTTGCGGAGTAGATTTTTCGACCAATCAGATGATAGCAGGGAATTTGCTGAAAAGTGTTCCGAAAGTGATAAGTTCGAGCCGCGCAGAGACTAGGGAATAGTTGAGCGTCTGCACTCGTGATGTTTCCGAATAATTGAAAAGTGTTTGAAAAGTGAAAAAGGAAATTTGTGGTTATAATATTTTTCTAAATGATCAATAACAAATAATTTGTGCAAAGAAACTGAATTTGATTTCCCTGAATTTCTTGAATATTTTGAATTTCTTAAATTCTTTCAATTTTCTCTGAACCGCCTGAATTCCTGAAATTCCTAAAATTTTTAGTATTGCCTGCATTCTGTGAAATATTTAATTTCACGAATGTCTTGAATTCCTACAATGCTCTGAAATTCATGAAATTGTATCAATTCCCTGAATTCCTTCAATATTCTGAAATTCTTGAATTCTCTTAATTCTGTAATTGCTTTGAAATACTTTGAAATCTCTAAATTCCCTAAAATCCTTGAGTTTTTTTTTTTGATATCCTGAATTTCCTGAATTCCTTGAATATGCTGAATTCCCTGAATTACTTGAATATTTTGAATTCCTTGAATATTCGGAATTGCATAAATTCCTCGAATTATCTAGAGTAAAAAAATCTGAATTCGTTAAATTTTCATAAACCTTTGATTTTTCTGAATTGCCTTAAATCCTGGCATATTCTGAATTTCTTGAATGTTTTAAATGTTCTGAATTGCTGAAATTCTTTGAATTTCTAGAGTTGCCTAAATGTTCCAAAATCCCTGAAATTTTCTGAATTTCTTGAATTTTCCGAAATCTTAGAATATTCTGAATTTCTGAAATTTCTTGAATATTCTGAATTCTGCTAATCTGCTAATCAACACACTTTATTACCTATCTGTTCCATGGCCGTACATTTTACGGTTTGCAGATGTGGACATTTAGGAGACTGGCAATAACGCACTGTTTTAAGGAAAACCAAAAAACAATGTATACAAGAAAAGGCATTCGCATTGGTTGGCTTCTACTCTACACTACGCTAATATGCACCATGGGATAGATGGGTTTCGAGATATGCAGATTACAAATTAACGGACTAGAAAAAGTTTCCTTGGGCTATTCATTAGGAAAAGGATTACAAGAAAAAAGAAAGAAGGAAAAGTTTATGTCCCTAATTCAAAGAAATAAGATGAGAAATATCCAAGCTTTTATATTAAACATTAAATTACTTCTCTAGAAGCAATGTCAATAAAAATATAACCTCTACGTCAATGTATTTTTTTGCCGATAATGTTTATTGGGCATCCTTATCATACTCACCAACTGATTTGAAAAACTTGAGAAGGCACTTATTTACTCCATGGGAAAAACGATAATTCGAGCCATTATGTGAATAGTAGATATGTTTTACAGTTCCTGTTTTTTCTTTAGTCTTATCAACAAGTTTAGATTCTTAACCGATCTTATGATCAATAGATCATTTTTTTCCTTAAAAGACTGTCTACAAGGTTACTAGTTGTTTTTTATTAAAATAAAATTATTTATAGTTATACAGTGCAAAATGTTTATTTAATCAACAAATGGTTACAAATCTGGAACAACGTAATATTATGAAAAACTGTCTAGTGAAATTCCGTATAAAAAATATCCCACCCTAAATCTGACTGCGTAAATCAGACCTTAAATAAATACGTTCGATCGTAGGTTCATGAAATTGAAACATTATTTAGGGTCGGATTTACTGTCTGAATATTATCAAGGTTCGAAATAATTATAGTGTGATTAACGGTTAGAATAACGTTTAGATTTTTGGTCACAAATGCAATTAAATATGTATATATCGTATTGGCAATTGTGATTATTAATCCTACCGTTAATCAGACCGCAGCATTAATGTTCGGACCGTTAATCCTCTTTTCCAACTCACCCATTTTTTCAGGACGACTGGGCAAAGACTACAAAATTATATATGCCGAATTAATTTTAAAATTCAAACAAATATTTGCAAAGATATGTATACAAATCGTTCGATAGAGCGAATCCCACAGAAAATGCTGAATAACAATTTACCTTGGAATTCTCCTGTTGAATTGTGAAAAGTTTTTAATATTCCGTATTACAATAGATAAATTCCGTACTAGAATTTTTCAATTAAATATTTTATTGTCAATGAGTGAATGGACTAAAACTGGACACTAAACAAAACTTAATAAAAAGTAATTACATAAATAAAAATAATCGAACAGTGCAAAAAAAGGAAAGTCGATGTGATTTTAAATTGATGGAATACACATTTTGTAAACACGTGGTTTAGAATTTTTTTTTTCTCTTGAAAAGTACAATAAAACTTTGAAGTTTTTACAAGTGAACAATATGATAATTGTAATATCCTAAAAATCTGTATACGTTAGAATTGTAAAACACTTATTGGATCCTTTAAAAGATACCAATTTGTACAAAATAATTTTTCTGCGGATGAAAAAAGTGACGTGAAATTGTAAATATAACTAATGCATTTTGGAGAATTACAATTGAAATTTCTTGAATTTTGAAAATGTATAGAATTACGGAATATTTTTTTGCAATAGTTGCACTTTGAAAGTTTACAATTACATTTTTTTTCAATGTTCACGAATAGCAACTTAAAATTCTTCAATTTTCGCGATTTGCAATTTAAAATTCTTCAATTTTCACGATTTGCAATTTAAAATTCTTCAATTTTCACGATTTGCAATTTTCAACATTCTTCAATTTTCACGATTTGCAATTTAAAATTATTCAATTTTGAAGATTGCGATTAAAAACTCGTTAATTAAATTTCCAATCAAAAGATGAATTCCCATTCAAACAAGACGATTTTTGAACAAAATAGATGAACTTTTAAACAGGAAGATTAATTTTTTACCAAAAAGAACGAATTTCAAACCAGATATTCGAAAGTTTAACTAAAAACGAGCAATTTTCAATCCAAAATAGAGTAGTTGAATTTTCAGTAAAAAAAATTAATTTCCAGCTAAAATGATGAATCTTCAAATGAAATAGTTGAGTTTTAAACCAAAAAAATTAATTTTCATTTACAAAAATGAATTTTTAATCAAAAAAATGTATTGCACATTTATTAAGTTATTTTTGTTTACTAATTTAAAATTTGGCTTACTTGCCAAAAGCATTTTTCCGATCCACGTATTTTGACGTTATCGCAGCAGACACATTTTAGATGAAAATTTACAAATTTTGTTGGCACACTTCTATACATTTTCAAAATTCAAGAAATTCCAATTGTAGTTCTCGAAAATGCAGAATTTTCAATTCTAAATCTTCAAAATTGAAGTGTTTCTAATTTTGAAAAATTTACAATTGAAAATGTCTGTAACTTTGATGATTTAAGTTCGAAATTTCTTAATTTGGAAAATTTAAAATAGAAAACTTGACATTTGATTTCCAAAATCATCAAAATTTAAGCATTTTTATTTATAGCCTTAAATTTTTTAATTTTGATGCTGCAAATTCAAAATTTCTTCAATTTGGAAAATTTAGAATTGAAAACTTCACTTTGAATCTTCAAAGTCATCAAAATTTAATTCGAATTAACCACTGACATTTTCTGTGTTGGTTTCCTTTTGTGAACGCGGAACTTCTAAAGAAATGGTTAGAAGCTATTGGAAAAGAAAATTTGTATCGTAATGAAAAAATTGACAATTGTGATGATCACTTTGCGAAGAAATCTTTTTCGCGAAATAATGATTGCCTGCACCTGAAAGTCGATACATTTCCAACTATATTTTCGAGAAGTTCTGAAGGTATGATTTTCAATTTCTTGAAATATAAAATATCTGGAAAATAAGTTTCAGTTTACAAGAATTTTTAAATGCATCTGTCAATATTGAAATAAATAATAATATGTTTCACCTAATTTATTTAATATCTCAATGATACCGAAATATTTTACAAAATAAGACGTTAGGTTGAAATAATAGAATTAGATACCAAGCGGTACTCCTTTTTCCAACAGAAGTATGCATACAGAATGAAAAAGTGTTTAATTTAATCACTTTTGCGTAAAATAAAATTTTCGAATGCTCAGGTTACTTCAGGTTACCATTAGAAAATTTTATTTTACACAAAAATGATTAAATTAAGCAGTTTTTCTTTCTGTATGCACTATTTGAAAAGGGAGTACCGCTTTCTATCTACAAAATTATTTATTCCAGTATTTCTTTAGTAAAACCTATTATAAATGTCTTTTTACAATATATATTTTTATCTTATATATTTATACCCTATAGTTTTTATTATGTTCATTTTTATTGAACATTAATTCAACGTTCGTATTCATGAATTGCATAATATTATGGGCATAATATTAATATTACTAATTATTCAACTTACGCGCAGGCCACAAGAGTTTTATTCCTTTTGCTCTTTTAATTTTGAACTGTTCAATTATTTTTATTTATGTAATTACTTTTTATTAAGTTTTGTTTTGTTTCCAGTTTTAGTCCATTCACTTATTTACAATAAACTAAATTTTACATGATTTTTATTGATATTTTTGAGTTCTCTTCCATACTACATTTGAATCTCCTGCATATCCCGATCTGTTCCAAATGGTCCCGAACCAAAAAATCCCTAAAAAATAGCGGCCCCGAAGCCTTCAAGTGGGCACACGCGTTTTCCATTGAATCCTGCATCCAGTTTATTATATATATATATATATATATATCAGTGATCCTAATGAATAATAATTATTTCTCAGCGAGATGAACACGGTTCTTCTTCTCGTCCTTAGTGAAGTTCTTATTCCTGAAAGCATGTGAAAAAAAAACTTGATGACTTAAATACAAAATTATAAAGAAATATTTATTATATTAGAATAGTTATTATATCAGTTCAAAATCAATAATTATTGACAACAGAAGCGAACAGTTTCTCAAAATTGTTTTTTCATCTGAAAAGACAATAAAGATTACTGCAGGATTATCAGATAGACTATAACCTGCATGTCAAGTAAAGAAACCCAATTTCTTAACAATTTTTCTGCAAAATATTTCATCAATAAATTCAGGACTTATATATTTCTTTTGAACCGTTCAAGAAATTATTTTATTTGTATATACTTTTGCGAAAGCTGCAAGTTCTTTTGTTGGTTAACTTACCCATCACAGCTTTAAAATATGTTTATAACACCGCACATTTAGTTTCTTTGCACAATTTATCAACAACAACATAGTAATATTCGATTTTATTATATCAATACTTACCACAGATTGATAAAAGTCGTTGTTACTTATGTTACTTTCGGAACACTTTTCAGCAAATTCCCTGCTGTCATCTGACTGGTCGAAAAACCTACTACGCAAAACCGCTACTCTGCTAATTTGTATCCATGGGACTGCGCCCTCAGTCTCGAACGACGAAGTGGGTCTCATTACTATTGCAAGATCCTCGTAAGAAGTGCTTTTTTTTACATTTCTGAGTCACCCCTGCCAAGTTATTCGGACAGAAATAGCAATCATTTTGCGTTAGTGGTTTTCCCCATAAAGTAGGTTTCATACATTGCAGGGTTGTACTATCTCGACTGATATGTCAACGAATCAACATTATATGGCAACTACACGGAGAAAAAAATCGCACTGTTATAGTAGGCTGAGCTCTTGATATTACAGTACGGAACTTCATGTGCCAAATTGGCATGAATTTCTGCCAATATTGGCATCAGGTTAGACATTTTTAGCATTAAATGTCCTATACCATAAAAGAATCAAGTGCATGCCGTTATTGCTGTAGTCATATGCCCTCAGAGCAGTTGTGCCTTGCGGAAATAGCTCCAACTTTGCCTTGCTACGGTTGTAAGAAAACCCATCCTCTTAGGGTATGAGTAGTCTTGCAAAAGCGATGTGAAGTTAGGCCAGGCCTACCGGCGCTACGTTCGTAAGTAAGCGCGGCCTAATATCTCATTTGTAAGAGTACTCATACTCTAATAGGGTGAGTTCTTTACAAATATAGCAAGGTGAAGTTGGAGCTTTTTTCGCAAGGGATAAGCGCTTTAAAAGCATGAAGCTTTGTACTTTTTTAGGATAAAGGGTTTCCTGCTTAAAATGAATGAATTTTGTACCAGGATAGCAAGAATGAAACCTGCGACAAAAGCATGACTAGTGTTCTTACTATTATAGGCATATTTTTTTCTCCGTGTAGAACAGATTTTATGTGGATCACATTTCTCATTTCGATCCATAACATCGAGACTAGAAAATTCTATATGAATTTTACGAATCTTTTCAGAAATGAGTTCAACATCCCTCGGAACCTAGGAATTCACTACAAATATAGCAGAATATAGCAGGGTTCTTATCGCAAGAATGTTTAGAAGCAGAAGCTCGAACAGTATTTAGTTCAAGTTGAGAAGTTTGATTTTTCCGGAGATCTGTGCATTTTTGAGTGTTTTTATTTCTAGTTGCCATAGTTGTAAAGATGAACCTCGCGCATTAGGAATCTTGGACCGATGGCATGTGAGTTTGCAGTTCTAGGGATAATATCCCTCATACCTTCCCAGGCCTAAGTATTAAGGCTTTCTGACTCTGACGCGGACAATGTCAACTAGTCGTCGAACACACTACGGCTTCATTCTCACATCCTAATGCCCCCTGCAGGGCAGCGCGCCTCCGCTAGCTTCGCTACCTCGACAGCCTGAAGAATGAATAATTCTAAACATCCTCTTTCGGGGCAGTTGTCATCGTCTTCAGCTTCTGTCGACGTAGCAGGATTTTATTGAAAATGTTTGAACAGTAGGTGACCTAGTAAAATTAAACCATAATCAAAACGAGGATCTTTATATTTTTATGCATTCATATGATATATGTTCAAAAACAAATGAAAGAAGCTATCGGAATGGAAGGTAAACAGTCAGGTTAAGAAGAAATACCGAGTTTAGAGTCAGCAACCGTATAAACACGAGAGGATTTATTCGGATTCAGCGACCTCAAAAACAAGATAGCACCTTTTTCCAAGGGTTTTTGTCACCACGGCTTGAATTTCAACACCAAAATGGGTTATTTCAGCGTTTTTTAAATATTTTTTGAGGTAAGAAACGAACGGTTACCTGACGGGGGTAAGGAGACATTACACTTGGATTCAGCGACGCCAGCAATATGAAGATACAAAAATTTTGTTTTAAAATAAATCTTTGAATTTTCGGACTGTAAGTGTGCTGAATTTACTACGGGAAAAATATAATCTAACTCGTATAAAAAGTCCTTACTTGACGAGTGTGTAAATGACAGTCGAATCTTGAAAGTAAAGAAATATGAGAGATTTTTTGTCATATAGAAGCATCAAATCTTTTCACATTTTTAAATATTTGATCACATTTATGGGTTTTAAGTTCTTACTATGATTATTTCATTGAATCTACTAAAATCTTATTTTATTATGACTGCTGTTACGTGATAACGTCTTTAAAATTAAAAAACAACGAATGAAACCATTTCTGTTTAATATACAATTTATGTAACCTTGAAGTATACAAGAAAAATTTGAAGGAGGACTTTGAAATAAGTGCTAGCTGACTCTCGAGTCGAAGTGGAGAGGTCAGCTACTCGAATTGTAATCGAGTACACGATTTGACGAAGGAAGCGATTGGTTCCGGAAAAGCACGAACAGGAAAAACCTCGAATTTCGAAACCTAGTTAGGCGGTGTAGGTAGGTTGCTGTCCACATGGGCTGGCAACCAAGAATTTTAAAAGGAAAATAAATCCGCTCGGATGACAATAAGGATGGTTCGTGTTCGAGAAAGATTCGAAGAGCTAAGAGCTGTAAAAGTGAAATTATATTACAGTAATTTTGAGAAACGTGCCTCTTGAAGGTTCAACAGCTTAAATTGCAAATATTATCCTAAATTTCAGGCCTAACTTAAATATCCATATAGCGCTCTTTACAGGCAGATGTTTCGAAGACAAATTATAAAATCTATTTCAGCTATTTTGAAGGAAAGGTATAAAAAATATTGTTGCGAAGGAACAACTGCTAAATTGACCTGGTGCAGTGCTGCCAACTCTCAAAAGTGAAACTTTCACTGAATGAATAAATAAATTTTCACTGGTTGTCAGTGACCGGATTCTAGTTGTTGGAGTCAGTGAGATTTCACTGACAATCAGTGAGTTTTCACTGATTGAGATTTAGAGAGTCAATTTTTTAATTTTACATATTATTCAACATACTTTCTTTATCATCATAAAATGAGAACATTCAGAAAGAAGAAAAAACTATCTTCAGAAAATTCGTATTTATTCGCATTTATTCAAGAAAATTCCCTAGGGCTAAATAGCCCTCTAAGGAACAGGATAATACAGGATCATTACAAATTTGTGCAAGCACTGATCGGCAGAATACTTGATTAATCCTGAAATCCAATCTATACTCGAAATAAAATAAATAAATAGAGTCGACCTGAGAATACGTATCAAATTAGGTATGAGATTAATGCGCAGTAATTAAAATTAGGTGATTAATTGGTAGCTCTTGTGCATGTTAATGCAGAAATAAAGAGGGAAAAACTGTGTGTAAAAGAAATACTTTGCAAAAGTTAATGAAAACAAAAGGAAATTCGAAGATGAAATGTTAAAGAACTAAATATGAGAGTTCACCAGTGGGTAATTTCAAGAGTTGGATTAGGAGTATTGTACAAATATTTGAACAAGAGATTCTTGAAATGATACAGGGAAGGTGCATTTCTAATATCGTATGGTACTTTATTCCATAACCGGGCACCCCTTACTATAAATGATCTTTGAAGCTGACATGTTCTGTGAAAAGGAATCTTGAGGATTTTATGTCTTGTACGAAGCTTAGAATGTGCTGGAAGTTCTCTATCTACAAATTGGAATAGGTTGAATAGATACTCAGGAGCTTTGTTCTGAAAAAGAGTGTAGAGCAAATTACCCATAAAGAATTGTCTTCTCTTGGCAACATTAAGCAGACCAGCCTTAAGTCTGTATGAAGTTATGTGTTCGTATTTAGACAAATTGTAGATAGAACGGACACAGGCATTTAACGCACGCTCAAGCTTTAAGTTTAAATCGTCGGCCAAATCATCATATACTAAACAACCGTAGTCAAAATGGGGCAAGATTAAACACTTAACCAAAAGTATCCGAGTAGAGGTGGGTAGAGAGTCCTTATTCCTATATAGTTATTGTAGAATTCTGTATGTTTTCCTTGAGATAATCTATACCTGTTCCTTCCAGGACAAGGTACGGTTATGGAAATATCCCAGATCTTTAACCACTTCCGAAAAAGGGATAGTAAGATTCTCGATACGAAGAGGTGGAAATGATCCCAGTGTTTCAAGCGACGGAGATGAAGTAGGTCCAGCAACAATTGCCTGAGTTTTGCCCGGGTTAAGAGTGAGTCCATTTTTCCAGGCCCAGAGGATAATGCAATCGATATCCTCTTGGACTGGAACAAGTGATCTACTTAATGAAGATATTGGTCCCGATAAGTAGATTTTGAAATCGTCAGCATATTTGTGGTGTTTGCAATGTTGAAGTTTACTTCCAAGGTCAGCAGTGAACAAATTGAAGAGGAGGGGTGCCAGAATGGAGCCCTGAGGAACCCCACTCATGACTTCCCACCAGTCAGAAAGCTCACCATTACTATTAATAATTATGTGAGACCGATTATTAAAATAGGATTTAAACCACTTGATAACAGAGTTTGACAAGTTAAAGGATTTTAACTTTTGTAGGAGTAACTTATGATTAGCCATATCAAAAGCCTTCGAAAAATCAAACAGAACAACAATTGTTATCTCCCTATTATCCATTGCTAATTTGAGATCCTTCGTTAATGGCCTTAGATGATTCGAGAAATTTATAAAGTTGCAGGTGAACAATTTTTTCAAGTGGTTTAGACAGTGCACATAAAATAAAAATTGGCCGGAAGTCTTTCGGGGAAGTAGGTTTAGAAATTTTGGGAATTGGGCATATAACAGTCTTTTTCCAGATATCTGGGAAGATACCGACCTGAACGGAAGCATTATAGATATGCAATAGAATAGGAAAGATAATTGGAAGGGCAAGTTTAATCATTTTTATTGATATTCCATCAGTTCCAATGGCATTTGATCTGATTTCAAGTGTTTTTTCCAAAAGTATTTCAGGTGTGATGTCATCGAAAAAGAAGTAAGAGTCATTAAATATTGAATTAAGAGGGGTAGTGTAAGATGATGATGATAAGTCTGGAACTGGGAATGTAAAAAAAGTCTTTAAAAGGTCATCAGGTGGAAAATTGCTATCTATAGATTCGTGCTTGGGCGGGAGTAGGTGTAAATGTCTAAGGAGATGCCAAATGTCCTCTTTTTTGACTCTATGTGCAATCTCGTTATAATTGTATTGATTGAATGCATCTCTAACCTTAGTTTGAACTAGGTTCCTTGGTTTACGAAATTGAGCTTGTATTATATTGCTTTTTCTTCTTTTTGCAAGTCGGCGCTTGCCATCACGTTCCCTTATCAGATTTTAAATTTCAGATGTGATCCAGGGGGCAGCTTTATTAAAGTTTTTAGGAACGTGTAGAGGAAAAAATGTATTGAATGCGGAGACTAGGTGATTAGTCAGAGCGTCGATTTTATTATTTATATCTGTATCTAGTAATATTTTTTCCCAATCGTACGTCATTAGATGTTCGTGGAATGTATGTTCATCAATTTTAGAGAGATTCCGTACCAGTCTTTGGGTTGGTTTTGAATTTAGATTATAGGAAACTTTAAGGGTAATGTTAATCAAGTCGTGGTTAAAGAGAAAAGGGATAGCATGTTGTTCGTAGGAGACAACCTTATCCATATCGTCTACAATCATTAGGTCAATACGAGTACTGGAACGATCAGTGTGGTGAGTAGAATCATGAGGTACAATCGAGAGTCCCGCAGAGTGTACCAAAGATTTTAGATATTTATAATGATTGGAAGTGAGATTTAGGTTATTGTTAAAATCTCCAGGAAGGATAATGTTACTAAAATTAGGAATAAATGAAAAAATTACAGATTTAAGCTCTGTGCCACAGGAGGCATTGGGTGGTTTATGAACTACTCCCACTAAAACACTATCAAAAGTTGACTTAACTTCAACAAAGAGAAATTCGATCGTGAGGTAAGTAGCTACTAAACTCACACCAACCACAGTCCCATTCAGACTATCATGCTATTATATGGTAGGAGAATGTACTGAAAAAATGTTTGAATTCTAGAAAATGTGCCAAGAGAGACTGGGCATTCACATGGCAAATGCTTAAGGTATCCATTGATATATTAAGAGAAAGATTTTATAGAAAAACAATTCAAAAATAGGAAGCTCACGCAGCACACACGCAGCACAATTCAAATTAGAATATCGGCAATGGATACAAGTAAAGAAGATACTAACGGAATGATAAATAATGTCGAAAATAGTGTCGTAGAACCCCAGACAAATTCTCAACAAAAGTGGACATGATTTCGTAAATCGATATCCGGCTATTCGTAGAGCTGTGAATATTGAGATGAAATTAGAATATTTAAGGTATCCAAAGTACACAATTAAGCCTGATAGTATACAATTACTTCCAGAAAGATCAGTATCAAGATTAAAAGCTACTAGTTTCAATATGAGATCATGTTTGCTAACTGGAAATACATATGTACAAGGTATAAAAACTGAAAAATGTTAAAAATATGTTCATCAACGAGCATCAAATAGCATAACAATAATAATATTACACCATTGTGTGTGTAACCATACCGTAGAAAGCCTAATTGCTATTGGAATCGCTCTACGTGTTGCAGCAGTGACAGTTGAATCCTACGCATGCCATCATCCTCTCGACAAAAGATCTTTCCTCCGGCAATCCAAAGATATTTTATCTTCTTTTGTCTCCTTAAATTTAATGCAGAAGCGTAGATCCTTCGATTATAGGGCGTCAAAGCCTCTGGATAAAAATGAGACTTTTCTCATTATCTGGCCAGCCAAGATTGGTCGCAGAGAAGTCTCGTACTTTTTCCCTCTGCTCGTTTATTTTATCTCTAACCAACTGTCTGCTAAACTTGGCAGTTATGATGGGTGCGAGCAGTGGATTTGATGTTGGGGATTTACGAATGCGATAAACATTCATAAGGTCATCTTTAGCGAAGGGAGTATCAAGATCCTTCGCAACCGATTCTAGTACCGATGGAAGATCCTCATTCGGCTTCATAGGTAACCCGTGAATTTCAAGGGTACTTTGAAGCGCAGCTTGCTCTTGGTAATTGAGAGAAGCTTCAAGTGAGGCGACCTTCAATTTAAGCGAACTTGCCTCCGTCTTTATTTGTGTGATGCGATCTGCATTGCTAACAGTAGAACTTTCAAGCAGATTGATTGTGCGAGAATTCTCTGAAATATCTATCTTGATTTCCTGGAACGTAGTATTGATTTTTGTAATCCACTCAAGTTTTGCTTAGTTTCGAATTCTTCCAAAAGATTTCTAATCTGTTCCTGCGCCTGCAAGGCCGCTTCCCTCTGAGCTTGTAAGACCGCACTGTGAATAGCCTCGATGTATCCAGGCGGCAGGGCCACAGCAGTGACAGGGACGGCAGAAACTGTTGTAGGTAATGGTTTAGCTGCCTGATCCTTACTGGTGGGGTCCATACCTCCACTTAAAAAGGAGCTTTGATCCAAACCTGAAGAGGTGTCGCTAGCATTTGATGATTTGCAGTTCACGAAAATAAAATTGAATAATCCCTTTTTCAGATCATCAAATGATTTTTTTGACAATCCAACATTGACGCAGGCTAATTGGCCGAACACGCCACACTTAAGGGGATTTATCAGCGTTATAAAAAGGAATTACAGTTTCCGGCCGCACGGTTGAATATTTTGGTGTGATATTTTGCATACCTCATCTAAATATTGGTCTCTTTTCCTGTGAAGTCTCCGTTTTTTGAAAAAATGTTTATATTTGACGTTATAAACAAAAAGAAAATAACAATAGAAAAAAATGCAGTGACGCTCAGTACTAGCTGAGTGTGTATTTTCGAGCCCTGAGCCTCGACCCCCGTCAAAGCTACGAGGAAGACGCCCCGTAGCGCGAGTGGAGACTCTGGAGCGCCTCGAATTACCCGAAACGAATCACCCTCCTTATTGTTATGAGATGCAGGCCGGTTCAAAAAACTGAAATTATGAAAGCATCGCGTGATTCAATTTTAATTATCAGAAATAGTTTATTCATATAATTTCAAGAAAGTGAAAAAAAGATTCATGAAAATCGGTTAATATTTGCAGTAATAATAGAAATGTTGAAGTGCACACGATAGTATGCAAAGATACACCGCACTGTGGGAGGAAACGCATTTTTTTCGTTCAAAAGGTCTACAGCCTTCAATTTTGCCCCAATCCGCAATTATTATTTCTTTAAATTGAAGAGCGCT
>CAKNYM010051482.1:59539-79710 GCA_932195095.1 Andricus curvator
AGCGCTCTTCAATTTAAAGAAATAATAATTGCGGATTGGGGCAAAATTGAAGGCTGTAAACCTTTTGAACGAAAAAAATGCGTTTCCTCCCACAGTGCGGTGTATCTTTGCATACTATCGTGTGCACTTCAACATTTCTATTATTACCGCAAATATTAACCGATTTTCATGAATCTTTTTTTCACTTTCTTGAAATTATATGAATAAACTATTTCTGATAATTAAAATTGAATCACGCGATGCTTTCATAATTTCAGTTTTTTGAACCGGCCTGCATCTCATAACAATAAGGAGGGTGATTCGTTTCGGGTAATTCGAGGCGCTCCAGAGTCTCCACTCGCGCTACGGGGCGTCTTCCTCGTAGCTTTGACGAGGGTCGAGGCTCAGGGCTCGAAAATAAACACTCAGCTAGTACTGAGCGTCACTGCATTTTTTTCTATTGTTCTTTTCTTTTTGTTTATAACGTCAAATATAAACATTTTTTCAAAAAACGGAGACTTCACAGGAAAAGAGGCCAATATTTAGATGAGGTATGCAAAATATCACACCAAAATATTCAACCGTGCGGCCGGAAACTGTAATTCCTTTTTATAACGCTGATAAATCCCCTTAATGCAGGAAAGAGCACCCTGCGATCCTCTGGATATTGTCTTATTGCACTCGGGACAAGCGCCCATTGTAATACACGTATTAACTGCGCGAGAACTGTCGACCTCAAAAACTGAAAAACAGTCTTTTAAGCACCAAAGGGCCCAAAAATCACCAAGTGCAACATATACACTGCACTCCGAATACAAATACAATCACTGAGATACAATACAAAGTACAAAATTGCCTAACAAATAAGTTATGGCAAGTATAGAGCGAGACGTAACGGAGCACACGTCAAGAACCGAACAGGGCTCACGATTTTTTCTCAGTTTTTCACTTATAAGATAACTGTAAAAAAACGAATTTCTTCCTTAGGATTAAAAAATTGATTTTATCAACTAACTTACATCATCTTTAAAAAATAAAAATAAATAATTATTATAAAAATAATGGTGAATAAATATTATCGTATTATTGTTGCTATCATCATTTATTTTGAGAGTGATCTAATCAGGATTTAACAGACAAAAATTATTCTAAACTAATCATTCAGTTATTTTCAAATATCTAACACTAATCAGAAGTACCGAAAACATCTTTGCAGAAGATAGCTTCGTATCACGTTACTTGGTTATTAAACTGTAATGCTTTCAACCCAATAATCGCATATTCTGTGTCAGATAATTGTTCTAAGCATATTGTTAGAGACTTTCAGTATTCTGGTGAGGATAACAGAATTAGCTCATCACCATGTAGATTTCTATAGGTATTTTCTAGGGTCCATTGTAAGATATGACGTTAGATATGAACGAGATGACTATCATTATACGTTTACTAAAATTATCTGCAAGAGAAATTTCGTGACATTTTTCTTGGTTTTTATAGTAGCATGGGTATAAAATGTTGTACGTTTAGTCTCGGCCTTTTTTGTATTGGCTGGGTATCGATACTACACATATCGGATCTAAACATTGGAGAACTCTGCACATTACGTGTAGACATTAAATTTAGGTGGTCAACTCTACACATTTAATTCACCACATGAGAGTCTGCACATGAAGTCTACACATTTATTTCACCACATGACGGTCTTCACATTAAGTGTACACATTCAAGTCAACACATTTAATTCACAACGTGAAAGTGTACACATTAAAGTCTACACGTGAAAACTGTACGCATGAAACTCTGAACATTGAATTATACGCGGTAAACTTGAAGAAAATATGATTTTAATCAGTAAATGTATATTATGATTCATAACGTTGCATGTAAATTCTCTGCAGAAAAATCACCTGTTTATTTCCCTGTGAATGCACCTCGCCGATATTGCTTCATGTAGCAAAAGAATAGTTAGGAATAGTATCTATAATAATAAGAGTATCTATAATAATATATGGAAGCCTCTGTGGCTCAGGCGGTTAGGCACTCGGTCCCTACGTGGAAAGATTCCTTGGAAAGTACTCCACGGGAATTATACGGAAATTCCAGTTGGAAATTCTGTTGACCTTCCGTGGAAATTCCACTAAATTTCCGTCTGCAAATTGCAACCTATAATGTACCAAGGAAGTTTCTAGAAAACACTATACTATCATTCCCTCAACCCCCGGGCGGCTCCCGGAGGTTTGGGTCGTCATCCCAACAGCTTCCGTTTGCACTAGATGTACAAAATACATCATCTTCGAGAAAGTTGACTTTCAAATAGGGATTAGTCGCACTTGCGCGGTTACTGAGAAGATCCGTCATTATACATGAACTTCCAAATGCACCAAGTGTAAATGATACATCTTGCTCGAGGAAGCCAAGTTCCGAATGAAGATTGCCTGCATTTATGAAATATTATTAATCAATATGAAATCTTTGCGAAATATTTGTGAAATCTTTGAAAATCATTTAAAACTTTGTGCAATCTTTAACATCTATCTGAAATCTTTGCGAAATATTTTAAAACTTTGCGAGATCTCTTAAACCTTTGGTAAATAATTAAAATCTTTGTAAAATCCTTTGAAATCTTCGTGAAATTTTTCGAAAGTCATTGAAATCTTTGTGCACTCTTTGAAATTTATCTGAAATTTGTAAGAAATATTTTTAATCTATAATTAAATCTTTGCGAAATATTTTAAATCTTTGTGAAATCTTTGGGAAATCATAAAAAACTTTGTGCAATCTTTGAAATCTATCTGAATCCTTTGCGAAATATTTGAAATCTCTGAAATCGTTGGGTAATAATTAAAATCTTTGTGAAATCTTTGGGAAATCATTGACATCTTTGTGCACTCTTTGAAATATATCTTCAATTTTTATGAAATATTATTAATCAATATGAAACTCTTTGCGAAATATTTGTAATCTTTGTGAAATCTTTTATATATTCGTGAACTCTTTGAAATCTTAATGAAATATTTGGAAATCATTTAAAACTTTGTGCAATCTTTAACATCTATCTGAAATCTTTGCGAAATATTTGAAAACTTTGCGAAATCTCTTAAATCTTTGGTAAATAATTAAAATTTTTATAAAATCCTTGAAAATCTTTGTGAAATCTTTAGAAAGTCATTGAAATCTTTGGGCGCTCTTTGGTATCTATCTGAAATTTTTATGAAATATTTTTAATCTATAATTAAATCTTTGCGAAATATTTGAAATCTTTGTGAAATCTTTTAACTCTTTGGGAAATCATTAAAAACTTTGTGTAATCTTTGAAATCTATCTGAATCCTTTGCGAAATATTTGAAATCTCTGAAATAGTTGGGTAATAATTAAAATCTTTGTGAAATCTGTGGGAAATCATTCACATCTTTGTGCACTCTTTGAAATCTATCTTCAATTTTTATGAAATATTATTAATCAATATGAAACTCTTTGCGAAATATTTGTAATCTTTGTGAAATCTTTTATATATTCGTGAAATCTTTGAAATCTTAATGAAATATTTGGAAATCATTTAAAACTTTGTGCAATCTTTAACATCTATCTGAAATCTGTGCGAAATATTTGAAAACTTTGCGAAATCTCATAAATCTTTGGTAAATAATTAAAATATTTGTAAAATCCTTGAAAATCTTTGTGAAATCTTTAGAAAGTCATTGAAATCTTTGGGCGCTCTTTGGTATCTATCTGAAATTTTTATGAAATGTTTTTAATCTATATGAAATCTTTGCGAAATATTTGTATCTTCGTGAAATCCCTGAAATCTTTGGGAAATCATTGAAAAGATTGTGCAATCTTTGTAATCGATCTGAATTCTTTGTGAAATATTTATTTGCAATCTTTGTGAAATCTCTGGAATATTTGGGAAATAATTAAAATCTAAAATATTTAGTAATATTTTAGAAATTTGTGAAATCTTTAAAAAATTATTTAAGTCTTTTTGCACTCTTATAAATTTATCCAAAATCTTTGCTAAATGTTTGAAATCTTTGCAAAATATTTGAAATCTTTGTGAAATCTTTGGAAAATTATTGAAATCTTTGTGCAGTCTTTGAAATCTATCAGTAATCTTTGTAAAATAATTGAAGTCTTTGTAAAATCTTTAAAATCTATCCGAATTCTTTGTGGAATCTTTGGAAAATCATTGAAATCTTCTTAATCTATCGGAAATCTTTGCAAAACATAGAACATCTTCGCAACATAGAATTTCTAAATTTCGAAAACAATGGTCTCAAAAATTGTGCAAATGCTCTAACTTTTTCATTTTTTATTCAAAATAGCTGGTTAACAAACTCGATCTTTCTTTTTGGTCCCTGAAACTGTGTGCCAAAACACAATCCAATCCGATTAGTCTTTCAAAAGTTATCCGGTATACAGACGACGGCAACGACAACAACGACAACGACGAGGACAAACAGACACCGTCGCTAAACCGGTTTTTTCGGATTTAGGGGGTCTCCAAACGTGAAAATTCAGAAAAATCCGCCATATAGTCAGTTTTCACATAAAAACAATACCTTCTCATTATGATCAGAATGTAAAAATTCTCATTTTGATGAGAATGTAAAAAGCGTTGAGAAATTTTGATTCATTATACAGGGGGTCCCAGACTCAAGTGTCCGCTCTCATATGGATGTATAAAAATAAATGAGAAATAAATAAAAAGTTCCTTTTCCAAAAATCAGTTCAAGCCTTAGTATTTATGTTATAAAATATTCAGGATGGACCAATCAGGAGCGCGGTGTAAGCAGACGTGCGTGCGTGAGCGGGAATCCAACGTAGTGTTATTGAAGCAAGCGCCGAGGTGGGGTTGCGACGGGAGAACAGCGGTCAGCTGTCACTACACTGCTTTGGACTTCCGCTCACACACGCAGGACTGTTTATACCGCGCTCCTGATTGGTCCAGCTTAAATATTTTATAACTTAAAAAATAAAACTTCAAATGATTGTTGAAAAAGGAATTTTCGATTTATTTATTTTTTTATTTGTATACAATATACATCCATATAAGAGCGGACACTTGATTTTGGGACACCCTGTATAATTATTTTACATTCACTTATTAAGAAGAACTCACAATTAATTCCACTGAGTAAGTGTTGAATCAAAAGTAGTTTTAGTAATTCACAGAAACTTGTCGCGTAGAGTACCGTCTCAATTCCAAATATTCTCATTCACCGATCTGTCTTCAATGACAGATTTCGAAGAGCATACCAAGTTGGTCTCTCCTCGTGGAGCTGCTACGAATATTCTTCGAGAATAAAACTACTACCTGCAACGGGTCCCACCCTATATAGTATATATATGATGCGAGTACACGAAATTTTTTCAACATTTTGGAGCAACGTAACCGATCTGAATGAAACTTAGTAAATTTTTAGTATATATGACAATACTAATTTAAAATCCAAATACCAGGACAAAATATTTATTAGTTTATGAAATATTGCAATTTACTGAAAAAAATTCTAATCACGACATCTCGAGAACGATTAATCGTAAGGAGATTTTATTTTTTTATAAAAGTGCAGTAAAATATTAGGAATAGAATGAGTTTCGAGTGTCATTGCGATATTTTTTTAATTAACAAAATTATTCAAATAATTAAATAAAACTTTTGAGTGGCCAGTTGAAATCGATTGGTTCCAGGAATGAAATATTCTTGAGCATGTCCGCTTCAATATCCGAAAATAAAATTTTAGGACAACTAATAAAATCGATCAATGTTTCCAGAAATATCGAGCGCAATAAGAAAATTTGAACCTGCCTGTCCACGGCTGCCGCTGCCCAGGTGCCAAATTCGGTCGGATGCCAGAGCTTGACCATTGGCCCAAAGTCGGCCCTACTTTGGTAACCGATCTACGGTAACCAGAGTTGGGCCGACTAAGGTGTTTTCAAGCTGCCATGGTCCCACCGACATTGGCAACTGACGCCGGCAGCGGGCGAAAAGCCGACTGTCGGCCCAATTCTGGCCCAACTTTGGGCCGACCATCGGATGAACTGTGGCAGATTGGTCGGTACGACCGCAAAAATGCGGTCTGTCCAACTCTGGATACAGCAGTCGGTTAGCCACAAGTCACCTTGATGCACCCGACGGTCGGTCAAACCTTGGCCCGAGTATGAACAGACCGTCGGTTAAACTCTGGTTCATTGTTTCAAAAAGACCGTGGAAGTACGGTCGGCTCAGGTGGGTAAACCTGGAAGTACCACCATGCCCAATCAATGTATGTCCTATGCCAAAATTAAGGGCTCACTTAAGGCTAATTTAATACCCAAAAGCCAAATTTTGGGCTCTGCATTTTTTTTTAAAAAATGCATGGTACTGCCAGCTTTACGTCAAGCTAGCAATACCATGGTGGAAATATTTGTTAAATGAACTTTTTGCATTCACAGGAATTGAGGGCTCATTTAGGGCTCTTAAATGACTTAAGGCGCAATTTTTCAAAAACAACCCCTATCACAGAAAAACTACCCTAAATGTGCAATAGCAGTGACGCTCAGTGTTTCTGTGCTTTCGCTGCGTAGCCCTGTACCATTGGCGAAGCGTTCCCGGCTGATAACCCGCAGCAAGCCGTTAATATCCCGATTTTTTCTCAGTTCGCAAACATTTTTCACGGTCAGTAACATTGAAAAATTGGAACACTCAATTCCACTCAAAGTGGAACTCTTGAATTTTAAACTTTTTAAGTTGAAGTTTAAAAGTTTTTTTGTTCAAAATTTTTGTATTCGAATGCTCAATAATTTACACCTATAAAATGGAAGGTACCAGCCCTTGTCTTTTATAAGGGGAACATTTATAGCAGGAATGCAGGGTATATCACTTCGCGAGTTTATAAGTTAGAATCCAAGTTGTGGAAAAATATGAAAATGTAAATGTAACTTCAAATTCTGGTATAAATTCCATTTATTTTAATTTCAATTAGGCCTTTTTCATCTTGATATAATTTTCAAATAAACTGTTAAATGAATGATAAATTATAGCTTAAAAACTTCTGTTAACATTATTCCCATTTAATTAGCGCTTTATTCACACTTGTAGCGTTTTTATTTAAGCTCTGTATTATGTTTTTTTATCGATTTCAAACTGTAATTGATTGATAATAATAGTAAAAACAATTTTGCTGCAAATTCCTATTTGAAAGATTTTGCCAATATCTTTGGACCGAATCCATTTCACATCAGACAGTTTCTACACTTGAAGTTGCAGAATCTCTTGGGGACGAAATATGTAGTTTTTTAGAGGAAATTAGGCGATATGTATTTTCCGATTTGCAAAAAAATTTACATTTTATGAAAACAAATTCTCTCGCCCTCAAAAATGGTTTAGCCTGCATAAAGCTGATAGGATACCTTTCGTTTATTAGTAGAAACTTTAAAAAAATATTTGGAATAATAAAAAAGGTGATGTTTTCCAGAAAATATTTTTTTCATGTTTTCAAAATTTGAAGAAAACAAATAAAAAAGATATATATATATATATATATATATATATATATATATATATATATATAAGAAAGATATCGTATTAGCTTTATGCGAGTAAAACCCTCGGTAAAACCATTCTTGAATGCCGGGAGAATGTTTTCCCCTAAAAATGTAATTTTTATATTTTTCTCGTAAATAATGAAAGATATCGCAAAAGATAATTTATATAGAACTTTTTTAGACGTACAAAAATTTATCTTAATATTTTATCTTATCTCTCATTACTTGCGAGAGTAAGTAGACAATTTGATTGTATGAAAAAAATTCTCCTGGCCACAGAAGTTATTTAGCGCGCATAAAACTCACAAGATATCTTGCTTATCAAATAGGAATTTGCCGCATAATTTGTTTTGACTATTATTAACAATGAATCACATTTTGGAATCGCTAAGAAAACATATTATACAGCTTAAATATAAATGTTACAAATGGAAATAAAGCGCTAATTAAATGGGAATAACGTTAACAGAGGTTTTTAAACTATAATTTATCATTTAACAGTTTATGTGAAAGTTATATCAAGATTAAAAAGGCCTAATTGAAATTAAAATAAATGGAATTTATACCAGAATTTGATGTTACATTTACATTTTCATATTTTTCCAAAACTTGGATTCCAACTTATAAACTCGCGAAGTGATGTATACCCTGCAGTCCTGCTATAAATGTTCCCCTTATAAAAGACAAGGGCTGGTACCTTCCGTTTTATAGGTGTAAATTATTGAGCATTCGAATACAAAAATTTTGAACAAAAAAACTTTTAAACTTTAACTTAAAAAGTTTAAAATTCAAGAGTTCCACTTTGAGTGCTTTAATTTTAAGTTTTTTTTATTACATTAAATGGAAAGATATTTCCTTTAGAGTTCGAATTTTTCAATGTTACTGACCGTGAAAAATGTTTGCGAACTGAGAAAAAATCGGGAAATGACCGGGAATTTTTTTCTTCGATTAAAATGGCCACCCTGCTTTCATAATTTCAATTTTTGTAAGAAGCAATGATCTCATAACAATAAAAGGGTCTTTCATTCCGGATGAATCGACTTGCTGCGGGTTATCAGCTTGGAACGCTTCGCAAATGGTACAGGGCTACGCAGCGAAAGCACAGAAACACTGAGCGTCACTGCTATTGTACATTTAGGGTAGTTTTTCTGTGATAAGGGTTGTTTTTGAAAAATTGCGCCTTGAGTCATTTAAGAGCCCTAAAGGAGCCCTCAATTCCTGTGAATGCAAAAAGTTCATTTAACAAATATTTCCACCATGGTATTGCTAGCTTGACGTAAAGCTGGCAGTACCATAAGAAAATGCAGAGCCCAAAATTCGGCTTTTAGGTATTGAATTAGCCTTAAATGAGCCCTTAATTCTGGCATAGGGTATATCCTCTTTGTGCACGGTCCAAGAAAAGGAAAAACTGCTAATATACTTCATTCTCAGTTTAATGTCAAATTCTTTCACGGAGTGGTTTTCGAGTTTTAGGGGTGGTTTCTGAAATAGTTTTTGATGTTTCCGGACAACTAAAAAATATTCCAAACTGATGCAATACTTTTTCTTGCACTTTGTGAGTACTTTTGGATAAGGGGTCGTTTGTGAATGTTAAGGGATGGTTTTGGAAAATTGATTTTGAGGACGTTGGAGAGCCTAAAATGAGCCCTTAATTCTGATGTACTCACTTTTTTAATTAGTGCATATTTATTTTTTAGGGTAGTTTTTCTGTGATAGGGGTTGTTTTTAAAAAATTGCGCCGGAGGTCATTTGAGAGCCTTAAATGAGCCCTCAATTCCTGTGGAAGAAAAATGTTTATTTAACAAATATGTCTACCATGGTACTGCTAGCTTGACGTAAAGCTGGCAGTACCATGCATTTTTTTTAAAAATGCAGAGCCCAAAATTTGGCTTTTGGGTATTGAATTAGCCTTAAATGAGCCCTTAATTCTGGCATAGGGTATACCCTGTTTGTGCAAGGTGCAAGAAAAGAAAAAACTGCTAATATAATTCATTCTCAGTTTAATGTCAAATTCTTTCACGGGGTGGTTTTCGAGTTTTAGGGGTGGTTTCTGAAATAGTTTTAGGTGTTTTCGGACAACTCAAAAATATTCCAAACTGATGCAATACTTTTTCTTGCACTTTGTGAGTACTTTTGGGTGAGGGGTAGTTTTTGAAAGTTAAGGGATGGTTTTGGAAAATTGATTTTGGGATCGTTTGAGAGCGTGAAATGAGCCCTTAATTCTTATGAACTCACTTTTTTAATTAGTGCACATTTGTTTTTCAGGGTGGTTTTTCTGTGATAGGGGTTGTTTTTGGAAAATTGCGCTGGGGGTCATTCAAGAGCCCTAAACGAGCCCTCAATTCCTGTGAAAGAAGAAAGTTCATTTAACAAATATTTCCACCATGGTACTGCTAGCTTGACGTAAAGCTGGCAGTACCATGCATTTAAAAAAAATACAGAGCTTAAAATTTGGCTTTTGGATATTAAATTAGCCTCCAATGAGCCCTTAATTCTCGCATAGGGTTTGTGCACGGTCCAAGGAAAGAAAAACTGCTAATATACTTCATTCTCAGTTTAATGTCAAATTCTTTCACGGGGTGGTTTTCGAGTTTTAGGGGTGGTTTCTGAAATAGTTGTTGATGTTTCCGGACAACTAAAAAATATTCCAAACTGATGCAATACTTTTTCTTGCCCTTTGTGAGTACTTTTGGATAAGGGGTAGTTTTTGAAGGTTAAGGGGTGGTTTTGGAAAATTTTTTTTGAGGACGTTGGAGAGCCTAAAATGAGCCCTCAATTCTGATGTACTCACTTTTTTAATTATTGCATATTTATTTTTTAGGGTAGTTTTTCTGTGATAGGGGTTGTTTTTAAAAAATTGCGCCGGAGGTCATTTGAGAGCCTTAAATGAGCCCTCAATTCCTCTGGAAGAAAAAAGTTTATTTAACAAATATGTCTACCATGGTACTGCTAGCTTGACGTAAAGCTGGCAGTACCATGCATTTTTTTTTTTAAATGCAGAGCCCAAAATTTGGCGTTTGGGTATTAAATTAGCCTTAAATGAGCCCTTAATTCTGGCATAGGGCATACATTGATTGGGCATGGTGGTACTTCCAGGTTTACCCACCTGGTCGGCTCGACTCTGGGAAAGAGATGGCCCGATCATCGGCATAACATTGCATTGTATAAGTCATCATAATGCACCCGATGGTCGGTCAAACCTTGGCCCAAATATGGGCCAGAGGTCGGATATACTAGGGTTCATTATTTCAAAACGACTGAAATTTGGGTACAAATAGCTAGATTTTTGTGTACGCATACCCATATTTGTAGCGAAATTTCGGTACATGTAGACTAGGGTGGTCCTCATTTATACTTGGTGGATTTTCTTTCTCCAATTTCTCTGTTCTCACCCCGTACTTTTTTTCGGGTGCAAAAAAAAAATATCCTCCAAATTTGAGCAAAATCGGTTAATATTTAGGGGTCGCGCAGAGGACATGAAGTTTCCCATTGATTTAACATGGGAAAAAGCCCGCTTTTTTTAAATCTAATATTTAAACACGATAATATGTTATAAATAATTCCGTGTTTCAGTATATTGTTTAGAATTCGTCGAAAAATAAGAATCAATCTTAAATTTTGAGGTTGAATAATTTTAAGCCACTCTTATGGGTCCCAAAGAAAATCCCGTGAGTGACAAATTTGAATTGTACGTAATATTGCAGTTTATTGACGCTTTTTAAAAGTTAAAAAAAAATCATTAATCGATAATTTAAGAATAATAATAAATCATTTTTTAACTAATATTCAATTTTGTAACGAATTTTAATTTGTTTAAACACGTAAGAGTATTCTTAACAAGCAAAGTAGAACATAAAAATATTTCAATCTTTGGAAAAATAGCAAAAATAAAATATGTAGACAAAAAAATTGTTTAAACAATTTAAATTTGTTTAAAAATCTACGATTATTCATAATAAACAAATTAGTACTTAAAAGTATTAATATTTGTCGAAAATTTAGTGAGATAAAATATGTTTCCTGCTTTTTTTTAGGCAAAATATATACTTGAACAAATACGTATTATTGAAATTTTTGTAAAAATATTTAAACAAATTATTTGATTGTTAGCATTGATTATATAACTCATAAAGTCTAGAAAATACGTTAATTTCGCGAGTTGACTAAAAAAAAATTTAAACAAATTAAAATTGTTTAAACAAATGAATATTATTAAACAAATGACTGGGTATTCTTAAATTACCGATTAATGATTATTTATTTTCAAAACACTTTTAAAAAGCGTCAATGTATTGAAACACAGAATTATTTGTAACATCTTATCGCCTTTAAATATTAGATTTACAAAAAGCTGACTTTTTCCCATGTTAAATCAATGGGAAACTTCATGGTCTTTGCGCCACCCCTAAATATTAACCGATTTTGCTCAAATTTGAAAGAGATTTTTTTTGGGCATTCGAAAAAACTGGAGGGTGAGAGCAGAGAAATTCGAAAAGTGAAAAAGAAGAGCCACCATAATGTAGGCGCTTCATTTTTTTTTAAGATAAAAAATTCTAAGTTCCATCCTTATGATAAATTGTGAATATTCAGAAAAATGTACATTTGATGTAATTCTTAATAGTTTCAAAATAGTCTGAAACACCTAAAAAGCAAAACGTTACACGAAAGTTAAAAAAAAATGTGTTATTAAAAAAATTGTCGCAGTACCTAATTTCCGTCTATGCAAATTTTAAATGCTCATTAAAAATGACATTTTATGTCATTATAAAACGTTATAAAACGCGAAAAAAAATATTACAAGAAGACAAATTAGTCAAAGTGGGCGCCTAAAAAAAATTTTTGAATAAAATTTTTTGAAAAAAATTGTTTAAAAAAAGTTTGAAGAAAATGTTTCAAAAAAATTTTTTGATTTGATAATTGAATTAATCGATTTAAATTATTTATTTAAAATTTTTTAAATTTATATTCACGTTAACAGATAATTTATTTGACATCTACATGATGTCGTATAATAATACAAAAATTAATGAGAAAAAAGAGTTAACAAATTGTATTTCTTAACTGCTTTGAGCTGTAGCTTATGAGGATGGTTTTTTCATTGACTTTCAATTCTTCAGGTATAGAGTTAATGGGTAAGACTCCCGACTGCTAGGCGATAGATTCAGGTATAGGTGTAGGTTCGAAACCCCGTAGAGTTAGAAATTTTATTTGTAATATAATGTTTAAAAATGTAATATATGTATTCATTCTAAGCAGGACCATTAAAATTTATAGTCAAAATACTCGCAATCAATTATTATTTATTTTTTGAATACCACATTGTTGTCCAAGGTTGGGCTGACATCATCTTAATAGATGGCCCATATATGGGACCAAATGTCGGGCCGACCTTGAGAAGCCAAAGGCGGTTGACCATTATCATTCAGCTGGTTGGCCCGACCAGTGGCGCACAAAGTTGGACCGACCGTCCGACGGTTGGCCCGACCGTGGGCCGACGGTCAATTCGCACATGGGTGGTAGAGTTTCGTAACCTCGCATGCCCGAGAGAATTCAAATTTCCTTGCCGCACTGATCATTTTTAAAAATATTGATTGATTCCATGAGTCAATCTCAAATTTTATTTTTGGATTTAAAATTGGACTCGCTGTACATTATTTTAGTCTTTAAATTGTTTGAATCCGATTGGCAACTCGACATTTATATTTAATTATATGTGTTTGACAGTACCCTAATAACAGGGAACGTTGCTGGAACGTTCCAAAGAGGACTTCTCGTTATTGTTATTTTTAACAACGAATATCTCGTAAAAAAGAAAAGAAGTTGAATTGTTTAAAAAATAGGAATAACACAGCGTTGCATCAGCGTTGCGTCCCCCAAGTTGATGGATCATTCTTGCGCTGCATCGATTGAATGTACATTCATTGAAAATGAAAGCCCGGATGTCAGACTTCCCTGAAAATTATGTGTTTTTGACACCGAAAGCATGTGTTTAATATCATCAGAACTTTGAAAAATATACCTTGGGCTTTTTCAACTTTATTATATGTTTCTGAATCCTTGATGCAGATAAGTTTTACGTACTTGATGCGAATTCCGGTTCCCCAAGTATTTCGGCACAATTCTAGGAAATAGTTATCACCATCATAGTAGGCTACATTAGCGAGAAGTATTAAAGAATAGTAAGTAAATTACAAAAGATGTTTATCCACACATTAATATTAGCGATAAGCCTTAAACGTGCAGAGTTAAAATGTGTAGATAATAGCATGTGGATTTAACCGTGTACAGTTTAATGTGGATAGTTTTGTCATGTAGGCTTTAACGTGTAGACATTAATGTGCCCAGTTTAATTTGCAGGCTTTTTTATCAGGAAAATTGATATGTTGACAGTATATAGCGTGTAGAGTTAAGTGTGCAGAGTTAAACGTGAAGAGTTCAACGTGTAGACCTTAATTTTCGAGCTTTAAAATTTTCGCGGTTAGCGTGTAGAGTTTAATGTACAGAGTTTTTGCGTGTATACTTTAATATGTACAAATAATGTGTACAGTCCTGAGGACATTCATTTATATAAAGTTAGAGAGTTAAACGTGGAGACTTGCATGTGTAGAATTAAATGTGTAGAGTTTATTGTGTACACTCAATGTTCAGAGTTCATCATGTGTCGATTCGACGTATGTAGTATCGACCGGGCCCCAAGTCATGGAAACGTAGGTCGAAAGAAAAGATGCGATAATTCTTTTTGAAACGTTTCGATCACTGTTTGGATCCACATCAGTCAAATAAACATTTATTAAGTCTGGAAACGCAAACATACCTGGTACGAATTAAAAATCAAAGAATAAATCAGCAAGAGTCAAAATCCCAAGAAAAAGAAAAAACATGATCAAAAAAATCAAAGAAAAGACGATTTAACTTACAGGAGTTTTGAGAATTGAAGAAATGAATGTTCGAATATTTTACTCACAATTGATGTGTGAAGGAATCAGACCGGATCTCCTACAGCGTAGGAGAAAGATTCGTTGATTGATAAGAGTATAAAATTAATATTAGGAATGGAATAGGTATAAAATCAATTCTATAGGTACGTATAAATACATCTTTTTAATCAGCTTCGCGCTGTAGAATCGACTATCCACTGTAGGGCCAACTTTGGCTACAGTGAACAAAATTTGAACCACTGACAATAATAGCAAAAACTTTTTATTGGCTTATGACTGCATTTTTACTAAAATCTTATCACATAGCTGAATATATGAGCATAATTTGTGTCGTAAATGTCACACTTTGTGTTTATTGCAACTTACAAATCTTTGCTATCCACTGCTGGGAGGTTTCCCCTATATATCGTATTAACATTAGGTAAAAATATGTTGTATGACTCTATATTCGTATATATGTTAGGCAAATTAAATAAAGATAAATACATAAAAAAGTTACAGCCCGACCAGTGTCCGACTGGAACCCGACTAGTACCCGATCAGAACCCGCCTACGAGATTTGCCAAAACATAGTCAATGTATCCATACATAATTTTGACAATAAAAGAACCCGAATGGCGCTAAATAATATCCGCTTAATAACCAGACTTTTTTCCGACTAGCACCCGATTTGTAATGGAGCCAAGTTGGGGGTTTTCTACACGAGATACCAGCTTTCATTCGAATGATAAATCGGTTTATGCTTTCATGTATCCAGTAAAAAAACTAATTACGCGAATTGCTACGAATTAACATTTTCGAATTCGCTCGAATCTTGCTTTCTGTTTTGTTGAAATAAAAATTGAGCCAGCATGAATTGAATGCGTGCAAATCCACCTTAATTCATGTTCAAGGTCATTTTGAAAAAAAATTAATAAATATTGCTCGCCTCGAAACTCGAACCAGCCGGCGGCCACTGAGCAACGGCACTCATTAAAATATATGTACAACGGATCATTTATGGCCTGTTGATTGGGTATATGATAATAATTTGATTGGATATAGGCCAGTCTTTAAGTGTATTCGCGCCGGAAAATTTAGGTGAATTGGAGATCGAGTTCAAACCGGGCGAACTAAACTGAATTGTCTGACCCTGAAATTAATTAATCAACACAAATTGGATCCCCTAAAAATTTTTCGCTGAATTCAGGCGAATATGATATTTGAAGGGTATATTATTTTTCACGAATTCATGCGAGTTCACAAAGTGCTCCAATTCATGATCGTCGCAAAACGAGATTCACGGGGACTAATAGCGAATTTTTCTCAACAAGACCCAATGAGTTTCTTTTTACTGAGTATCTACAATTTCTATTTCTGACCTAAATGGGACCTGTCTTAGATGTCTCGTATCATCTACATTGTTTACATTACTTTTTAAAATTGAGTCACCATTCATAAAAAGCACCAAAAGATTAAAAAATTATCTATGTGAAACAGCAACCAGGGTAATCGGTACATTGGTTGACCACCCCATAATAATTGGCCACCTTTGTTTACATATGCTTATAGGTGCTAAAAAAATACGCATCAATAAAACCACTAATAAATAGTGCCGGATGAAGCGCATGTAATATTGCAGCGTGTTTGATTAGAGTAGAATACCAGAATAAATAAAACTGGCCATGCTGAATAACTAAGGAGTTTAAGCGAAACATTGTTAAGGTAATAGGCACCATTGACTGGAATGGTTTACTCTTTGCATCATTCAGAAGCATAGCAAGTCAAACCTCGAAGATAGGTGTAAAAAAAAAAGAATTGCTACATTGGATATTGTTTGAAAAAAAAAACGATTCATAAAATCTTGTATTTAAAGAAAATATTCTTCCAAATACAATCGTATAATATGCCGGAGATATGATATTATAAACTTTTCGACTCTTACCGAGGTAGAAATTCATAAACAAAAGTGCTGAAATACATTCTACTCTTTGTTTTTGCTAATTTTCTTGCTTTGTTGGAAAAAGCACCTTGTAACTTACGAGAAGGGAACTGCGAGCACCAATACATCTACATATAGTTGATGAATATTCAATATAAGATGTGGGCGTCCACATGAAAAGAACTCTTATGCTCAGTATGGTGTTATGTATACGGTCATATAGCTGGATAAATTCCCGGGATTTTAAGCCAAAGGCGAACCTTTTAGGTTGCGAAACGAGTCCCTAGGGTATTTTTGAAGTTGGAACTTCGAAAAATCACTTTTCTATAAAAACACATCAAAGCTGTGATATATCATGCTGACAGTAACAAATTCTCTATCACGTAATTATCGTATATGTTTTTACATCACTTCTGCATTTGACACATCATAACCATTTCCTTTATTTTTGGGTTGGCCAATTTTATATTCTATAATTTCTAGCTACTTTAACTTTTTCAAGTTCCGAAATAAAGTTTAATTGTACAAATCCTGAATTATCATAAGGAATGCGCTCTGAAATACTTGACGCTTCTTTCTTTGAATACGCCTTTCAGCATAACTTTTTCCTTTATTATAAATGAATCATCAAATCCTCCTAGTTTAAAAAAAATATACAATTTTAAACACAATACTAAACACGTGTCTTTTTGTGTTGGTATATGTACAAAAATTTATAATATACATAATTATCATTTTATTGTTTATGAATTTTCGACTTCACCTGTCAAATTGATACATTTTTCGACTTTTCTCTGACATCTTTACATGATCCTTACATGAATATTAGGAAAAAATTCTTCTTTGATCATACAGTAAACTAGACAATGACACGAGAATGTAATTCAAACTTATTACTTGCTCCTTTTAAATCATGTCATTGTCAGATATCTGGAATAGGTATCTGACAATGACATTCTTTTTAACGCCATGACTTTGGCGATAATTGACTGATTCAACTTTTTAAGGTTGAAAGCTTTGTATGATAACATGTACTTTTAAATGCAGAAAATCATAAACATATGAGCTCACATTTTGCGCAAACAAAAAGTGATCGTCAAGTATGCAGTTGTTTGCGTTGAGAGATTGTTTGACCGATTAGAGCAACCCGAAATGATAAGTACGGGGAGAGTGTGGTATGGCGCTGTGCCTTGAATGAAATGTCCTGTAAATTAAAATGGAAATGTGATTTTGATATCAGTATTTTTTGGTGAGAAGCTCACATTGTCAGGTTACATATGTCATTACTCAGAACCGTTTTTAACTACGCCATTATTTGATATTTATTTATTCGTTGGTCTTGCATTTCGGTCAGCGTACCCCATACCATGTGTTATCTTGTCCGTTATATTACTGCCGGTTTAGTTCAACAATATGAACTTTGTAGAATGAAAAGTGTACTATATAATAACTTTTGAGAGTATAATGTAATGAAAAAAAATATTTCGATACATGATCAACACTAAATGAATGTTTTCCTACCAATCAAAGTAAATTTCACGTTCAGCGATATCATGGGTTATTTAAACTACATCCTGAGTTGGTATGGTGACACTCCGAGAAAACTAATGGCAAATTGAATACATACTTATAGAATTTTGATTAATCTCAAGGAGCAACGCACTTTCTTAATTAGATGTAGAAAAGAGGCTCTGTTTCCAGCACATATTCAACACCAAACTAGCAAATGTAATTTGCATAATTTTAATTAGAAATTATTTCCAAAATTTCAAGAGAAAAATTTAATTTTCAAAGAAAATGTTTAAATTTTTAAATCAATAATTTAGTTCGAAACATTAAAGATATATAATTTTGTAAAGAATGTTGTACCAGTTTATAATTTCAATTAAATTAAAGTAAATTAACTTAAGTATTAATTAAATTCTAATTTTAATTCTTTGACATCTGATGAATCCGTTGCTTTTTCATTAGATCGTATGGTCAAATTAATTTATTCTATTGGAAGAATAACTTCGTTATCAAAGTGAAGTATGTCGCAAAACCTAGTTATAATCTTTTCCTCCATGAAAATTCTATTGAGTGTGTAAATATCTGCAATTGCCTTTAACAGATGTCTTATTTACCGCCAGGAACCAAAGTAGCGCAAATTCAAAACAAGCATTGATCAATAATATTCGAAATCATATTTATTGAGTTATGGTTCAACCCATATATTTAGGACCAACCTAATAAATAAAGATAATTGCTTGAAGTGTGTTTGAAATGGGAAATTATAATTAGGAAGAGAAACAACTTCATGACAATAAGTTTTGATATTTTTAGGTTATAATTTCAAAGTTTACATGCTAGTTTCTTTCAAAAAAATAAAACATAAAATTGTGCAGTTAAGTAAAAATAATCCTTTCAAGTATATTTTAATAGAAAATTATAATTAGGAATGGAAAAACATTTATAAGCTCTATAACGACAATTTTTTATATTCGTAGGTTATAATCACGAATTTGAAATGATAATCTTTCTGAGAAGAATAAAAAGTAAACTTAGTACTCACCGTATTATTATTATTAAATATAACTTGAAATCACGTTACGATTTTCGTCTTTATTTATTTATTATTATTTATTAAGTTCTCGAGCACTGTTATCTCCACAAAATTTTTCGGATTTTTCATGTTGCAAGGTTTTATTAATTTCAATACATTGAAAACGTTTATAAAAACAATTTATGATACCAGTAAGCGCGAGCTGGAGACAAATACTTTCTTCGATAACGTGAAAGGGTTAAATAGGAATAAAAGAAATATTTTAAAAATGTATTCTTCGGCTGAATGTTTCACATATCTAGCTGAAGATTTAGTGTCTTGCCATGCTTCTGTTAAGAGCTGAGATAAGTGACTGAGATTATCGTTTGATCTTTCATAAATTCTAAGAGATAGAAAAAATTGTTTGTTTTAAAAAGATATGTACTAATTCGCTTTAAATTCTTTTCTGATAGGACTAATATTTATTGTTTTAAGCGTGAACAATTTTTGGAAAAAAATTCATAAATGCAAATTTGTAGCTAAAACGAAAAATATAACTACATGTTTGTCAATAAAGTTTCTCGTATAAAAAGGATGTAAAACATTTTTTTTTTAAATTTTCTTGATAGTGCTGATAGTTTTTGTTTTAACGGTGAAAAACGCCATACCAAAATAACAAATTCAAATTTTGATTTAAACAGTGTAAAATACGACGAGAGATCCAACAGGTTAAAAGACTCTTAAAAAGACCTACAAAATTGCCTTGCACGTTTTTGATAATAGCAATAATCGTTTTTCTTTCATTCGTCAAAAATATGCTATTGCGAAATCGAAAATTAAAATTATGAAGCAAACGACACAATAGACAAAAAAAGTTTAATCAAAAAACTTTGTAAACATTTTCAATTATGAAGTAGGCACGCCTACACAAGACAGGGAAGTTACGAGGGGCAGGGGTACTATATACACCACATTAAACACAGGGCAGTGGACTATCGTCGATGTAAAGAAAGCATTAGGACGACCCAGCTAGTCCTGAGTGCAAACCCTGAAAGATTGACACGCTACATATGTGACGTGCGCCGAGGAAAGGGGTCTAACTCGGAAATAGTCGGGGATCCGAAGAGGTGAGTGAGCATCCATTTTAGGTCCGTAAGATTTGATGATTGATTTTTGTGCAGAATGTTCTCCTCATTCCGAATATATCGGGTGCACATAGCAAATTCCCGGTCGTTTTGTTGTTATTTGACATTTTGTGTGCTTAAATAAAAAATGTCATATGCCG
>CAKNYM010051482.1:79720-124340 GCA_932195095.1 Andricus curvator
CGGCATATGACATTTTTTATTTAAGCACACAAAATGTCAAATAACAACAAAACGACCGGGAATTTGCTATGTGCACCCGATATATTCTGAATCAGGAGAACATTCTGCACAAGAATCAATCATCAAATCTTACGGACCTAAAATGGATGCTCAAGTCCCCTTGGATCCTCGACTAAAAGCTAGGATAGGATTTTACAAGAGGAGCAATGGAAAGGGAGCCAGCAGACGAGAGTTTTAAGAGAGAGGGAAGGCTCATGAAAACTTCCCTCTCCACTTACAACTGCTCTCTCACGCTTTTAACTGCACAGCGCAGTGAACCTCACACGGACAGGTATTATAGGTGAGGCACGAAGATACAGTGTGAGTGGTGGGAGGTCTTCCACGAGATCTCAGTCAGGCCGAAGAAAGCGCAATTTACAGGGTTCCTAATAATCCAGTTTTGAACAATAATAATACTGAGGAAATTTTTTTTTTGGTTTCATCAAGAAGACTAACTCAAAAACTATCGGCAGGTGTAAAAACCTGAATGTCGACAATTTGCGAGTTAGACCCCTTTCCTCGGCGCACGTCACATGCTGTGATGAGAAGGATCCAGATGAAAATTCTTTCTAGGCCGAAGTAGATTACGAGGACAGTAGAAGAGCAGCTGTCCTCGGAACAATCGAGAGAGAACGTTGATTCTTAAATGAACAGTGTAAATTTTTCAGATTTGTATGTCATTTAAATGAATATTCACTACTATAAATCTGCGTCTGTCATCTTAAGAAGAAGTATTACAGTGAACCAAACGACTTTTGTCCTGATTCAAGAATCTTGGAGCTATAAGGTGGAAGTAAAGAGTATAAGACAGAAATTCGGCTCTGTAATCTATAATAGAACTGAGAAAACCCCTAGAGGCAACGATTTATGTCAGAAGGGATACTGATTACATTTTCTGAGCTAGGTTCTGCACTAGAAACCTTGTAGCGATTAAAATCGAACACCAAAGACGAGGGAGAAGTCAGCTCATTGTGATTTGATCAGCATACCTGCAATTCGATTATCTGGATTCGCCAACATCAAATGAGTGGAGACGGTTGATGGATTGCTGTAGTTCCAAAGGAATGTCACTGATGATTGGAAGTAATGCCAACGCACAAAATACAATATGGAACAACCCGTGTGGAAAAATGTTCATGGCATTTGGGTGTCAGGTCTGGTCCAGGCCTGGCTTTATCCAGACTGTCCAGTCTGGAAGTTCTGATCTGGCCCAGGTCTGGCGCTAGTATTGCCCAGGCCTGAGTTTATATAGATCGTCTAGTCTGGAAGGTCAGGTCTGACCCAGGATTGACGCTGCTCAGGTATCCATGAACAATGAAAGCTATAAGTTCGATCTGAAAGGTCTGGTCTGGCCCAGGACTGGTGCTGATCAGCGAACCAAGAATAAAAAATTTTATTTTCTGTCTGGAAGGTCTGGTCTGGCCCATGACTGGCGCTGATCATATTTCAAATATTTCGAAAAACACTATCAAAACAATACTTTTTTCCATATCATCTTAATAGACTGGTCTGTTGAAGGTAAGGCGCTGATCAGCTAAATATTCTCAGAATGAAAAATGATTTTCTCCAAGTCATTGAAAAAATAAAGGGAGTCCAGCTAGCGCCTGACGGGCCTCTAACTAGTCCTAGTGGCTGACCAGCCCATAACTAGCGGCAGATCAGACGGTCTAGCCTGGGGCTAGCTAAAATGGTACATTGTGTATCGAGGGTGTGAAGATACACACGATACTTGTTCTGTTACCCTCCTTGAAAGAAGCATGTGAAACAAATATAAAATCTTTGTCGCACTAGAGAATTTTAGATTATAAGTGACAGAAAGAATTAGCGTACTTTGCAGAAGGGAGATTGTGGGGTCCAGCGATACAATTTTTTTAAAGATAAAGATAATTTTCTCCATATTCTTACTTGCGTGATGCAGTGTATGTGTAGCGGGCATAAAGTTTTATGTAGCGGGCTTGAATTTTCATGTAGCGTGCGTAAAGTTACATGTCGGCCCGCTGGCGGAGTGCGCATGTGCGAACGTCACTGGGCTGATATCGGCCACATTATGCCTGCTTCACGTGCATGCAATGGCGCGTTTTCAAGGGGGTTCGGATAAAAAAAACGTTACACTTTTGGTCAGGCCCAGGCCAGAAGATCTGGTCAGCGTCAAGACTGGAAACCAGACAGTCCAGCCTGGGCCGGGCCAAGGCCAGAAGATTTTTCCATACGGGAATAAGAAAGTTAACAACCGAGGTGTGTACCTTTTAGATCATCTCGTAACTGCCAATTTAACCATATTGGATCGGTGAAATACTACAAGCTTTGTGACAACTAGATGTCAGTAGATCTTGGAGAGTCCTTAGCAATTATGCTTGGGTAGATTAGATTGCTGGATCAGCTAGAGTTTGCTGTGGATGTAGTGCAGAAGGTCATGAATAAATCGTATGAGTATAACTGTCCTCTTTGTGTTAGAAAATCAGACAAGGATGCTAAACGAGGAGACCATTTCCCGCGTGAAAAAATATTCTCGGTTTGGCACAGCCCAGATAAGGCCGTCTGGTGTCCAGCCTTGACGCTGATTGGATGGTGTGGCTTGGGCCTGGCCAAACGTGTAACGGTTTCTTTTTTTTCCGTCTGGTCAGCTGCTAGTTAATTTCTGATAAACCACTAGTTGGAGGCCGGTCAACCTCTAGCTGGACTCTCTCAATTTTTTTAATGACTTGGAAGAAAATCATTTTTTCACTGTCATGCCTGTATTTAGCTGATTAACGCCAACTCTGGACCAGAGTAATATGTTAACGTGAAAAGAACAAAATTATTGTTTTGATCGTGCGAATTTCTTACTTTTTATCATTTTAGATATCCTGTAACTTTTTCGAAAGATGTTAAGGAAAAATTTGCTGATCGAAGGTAGAACTTTCTGTTTCTAGAATAGCTGAGAAGCGTCTGTCCTGGGCCAGAATAGACCTTTCAGGCTAGAAGGTCCAGATATAGTCAGGCTTGGGTAACACTAATGCAAGACCTGAGCCAGATCAGATTATCCAGACTCGACAGGCTAGATAAAGCCAGACCTGGGCCAGACCTGACACCACACTGCCATGCAATTTTTCCATATGGTTTAATAGAGCCAGAAAATTTGGAAACTGGGACTTCTATAAGATTAGTGTAGCAAGCTATACTAACCAATGGCAATAAAACCTGTTGTTAACGCGACGCATGCGTAGTGCGAAAGGATACCAGAATTAGGAGCACTTCTCTTTAGCCAGGCTCAAGCTCGAGTCAATAAGAAATACAAGCTAGAATCAGTCTGAGGCCCGCGGCCTGGCCCAAGCATGAAAATAGGAAGTAATTTGGTGATTTCCGCACGGGATAATTTGAAGACAAATTAAGTTTCACTTTCAGGCCTGTGAACCAAGCTTGACAAAAAAAAATCTCACTAGAAGAATCTTACTACTAGAACTTTGAGTTTTTCATGATTAAGAGTACAGTCTTTTAATGTTGGTAGTTTCTCAATAAAGATTCTATTTTTTTCATGTATAAAAGATTAAAAGCAATAATATTTTAAGCGATTCACGTTTCGAGATTGCCTAATTTTCAAAACTTTGAATTTTAAGTTATTTTATTATTAAAGCTATTATTTTGAAATTGTCACAGTTTGAATGTTTCATTTTTTAATTTTAAAAGCATAGAATTCCAAAGAATTTTGCTTTGAATGATTCAATGCTAAATCATAACGTGTTTAATTAGAAATCCATTTCATAAAGTACATGGTTTGGAGGCGAGCAGATTTAGAAATGAGTGAAGATACATACAAAATATCGTGATATAGTTTATGAATAGCTCTTTGATGATTTTATATTAATTTGTCGCGCCAAAAGCACACAGTGTGAAAAAATTCCACCAAGTACATAAGTATTAATATTTTAATCATGTATTTTCAAACGAATAGTACGAATAGTAGAAATTTGATAAATAAAAGTGTTTTTAATAAAAGGCATTAGTTCAATAAATTTATTTAATCAATATTTTTTTCTGTTCGATAAAAAAAGTTGTTATTTTGGCGAAATGAAACAAAGTGGCTGCTATTATTTTCCTTAAATAATAAACGTCAGCGTAGCAACATAACAATAATAATAATTAATTATAATATTAAATTTGATAAAAAAAAACTTTCATTTATAAAATTACTACTACTCGTACTTGGCTTTATTTTTTGATTTCACTACTTTGATTAGCTTGAACATAAATATATAAAATATTAATAATTATGTACTTGGCGGAATTTTTTCACACGTAGTGTTTTGGTAGAACCAAAATCAAACATGCCGCGAATCATGATTTAACGTTTTGAATTAACATTAAAAAATACGTTTCCCTTGAACATCAGAAACTTTACAATGACGGTAATTTATAATAAATACTAAAAATAGTCAGTACTTGTAAAGAGACTAGTAGCGCTCCTTAGCTGGAATTTCGTGAAACCATGAAATTGTGCAATTATCCAAGGGTGAAGCACTGAGTTATCGATTCTGAGGATACTGCAGTCTTCGTAAAGATTTTCCACTACTCGTGGGCAGAGGGCAGCAGAAGTATGATATGCACAAGGGAGTTGAATTTTTGTGTGTTTCTGTAGATAACTTAGCTGAGAGAGTCTTTTAATAAAATAGGACAATGAATACATTATTTTGTTTTAAAAATTAAATCTTAGGATATCATTTTAAATAGGAACATTTTTTAAAACAAAAATGCCTGTATGGATGACCAGAGGGATCTTGAAATGTAACTGCAAACAAATTTAATAATTATTAGTACTAAAAATAATTAATTTCAAGTATTACGAGTTGTTCAATAATTTTCATTGTCCAAGGTTATTGCTTGACTTTCAAATTTACCACGAATTATTTTTATCTTATGTATGAGAACATTATTTTCCACCAATCTTATTTGATATAATTTCACATCAAGCTCCTGAAAATTCGTCAAGAATTCTGAACATTAATTCTGGAATTATAGTGTCTTATAGTCCAAAAACTTGGTATGCATAGGAATTTTGCAAAATTTTGGCTAATCTGGAAAATAAAATAATAATTTCGTATAGAGTAACTGACAAACTAATTGAAAAAGTAACGGACTAGATATACCACCGACGTGGAGTTCTTGCCAGTTGATTCCATTTCTAGTGTGGCCCTGGCCAGCAAAACTGACTAGAGCCTGACAAGTGCGTAACGCTTTGGCAGATCAGTGACCTATGCAGGTAATACTCCTTAACGCCCCATAAAAAAGAACCATTCTGGATTATTATAATAAATGTTTGATTATTTTGCTATTTAGTATTCTGCATTAACAGCATTTTTATTTAAAGTATCTAAATTGACGTATACTAATTCTCTTTATTTAAGGGGATGTATTTAAATTACCTCATGCGTTCTTCTTTTGTTCACAGCGTTGTTATCCCTTTCGGCTTCACGGCAATCACTTATGTTAGAATTGGGAGGATTTGAATGCCCACCAAACTTTGTCTCAAATTTTTTCTTATTTTTCACAGAAAATCTTAGTCAAACATAATCGTTATTCTAAAGTAGCAGTTTTCTTAGAATGATATATTTTATTAATTTAGAAAAAAGGAGGAGAATAAAACGTAGCTTAACATCTTAATTTTTGTGCTAAGTTAAAAAAAAAGTTTATCTGTGTTTCGAAAATATAAATAAATTATTTTTGTCAATCTTCAAATAAAAGCCTCTTTCACTATTTGTAAATTATCAAATATGGTAAAAATGAGGATTTCCCTAATTTTACCCGATCTGGGGGTTTAACAAGGAATAATCTTCAATACCCCACTATACTATCAAGAATATCTCGGCGTAATCGTATTCTTTGTTAAGCAAAATACTAATATAAACTTTCGAATTAATAAGATACCACGTGTTTTTTCCTTATTACATCTGCCTGATATTAAAAATTTATTCGAATTATTAGTTAATGAGTAATTTCGTTTCAAGGAATAGGTCACGTGTCAGTTTGATGCATGTCCTTAAATGTCAGGTTTGCCAATATAGGGGATAGGAGGGTAAGTTGCTGCGGCGGCTAAGTTGGCGTACCCTTATTTACAAAAACTATAATAGTTTAGTTCTCTTTTTTCTCTATTCCGACTATAAGAAATTTTACTGAGTAAATTAGTAAATCGATGCGCCGTTGCCTCTCGACGCTAATCCAGTCATTTGTAAATACTGCACTCTTCTGCAGATATAAATGTAATATTTTTCATTTTTATTCCAATCAATTTCGTAATTCTACTAACAGGTAGAACTTAGTACTAAAAGTAGTATATATTGAAACAGTTCCTTTCTAGCCCTCTAGTTCAAATTACTTATGTAAGACTTGAATAACCCCTAAATAAAAATAGCATTAAGAATTCTTTTAAATTTAAGCTTGAAAGAAAGGCATATAGGCAAGTAAATTATCAAACTTTTTAGGAATTTTATACATATAGAATACAACTTTGGTATTTGTAGTCAAATAATAGGACTTGCGACACCTACTTAAGTAATTTTTGCCAAAACCCTTCTCAAATAATGTTCGAATTATTTGCAGGATTTTTCTTTTATTTCGGAATCACATTGAATTCCGTTTTTTTATTATTTTAAAATAGCCTTTTATTGTGGCCGGATAATGGCCCCAAAATGCAAAATAGCAGTTTTATATGAAATTAATGCTAAAGACGGTATTTTTCGGGATTTTTTTCGAAATTAATATTTTGAATCGATAAGTAACAATTTTTTCTTTTAAAAATTGTAAAAAGTTATTATTTTATGGAATTAATGACACAAATGGGACATAATTTCTGAAGTGTACCCACCTCGAAAATGAAAGTTCTACGATCGGGGTAAAAATAGGTCCAATTGTAGTCCTATTAGATAGTACTTCAAACACCAAAAATTAATTCATTTTGATAATTATTTATCAAAGTGGAGGGGGTACAATTTTTGGGTTTTTTTAGCAAAGCCATACTTTCAAACATTTGTAACTTTTTTCCTATCGCCTTAAACAAAATTTCACTATGAATGTTTTGGATAGTTTTTTCACGAAGTTTCTGCTGGTCATAACGATTTAAAAAAAAAAATTCAAAATTTGACCCTTATTTTTGAAAATCAAAAATAAATTAGACTTTTTTTCAAATTTCCACACTTTTTTTTCTTCACAATAGTTTTAAAAGAAAGCTGAGATGTTTTCCCATAAGACCCCCAATTTTCAGATTGGCAAATTAATTCGTCTTTGAGTAATAGAACGATACGTAAACAAGATGCCATGATAGGACGGGTGGCGCGCGATCTCCCCTAGTGCGCTCACGCCGAGGATCTTTGTGCAACGCTTTAGTGCCAGTTTTTTAAGTTCAGTAATATAATCTGGTAATATTATGTGTCTTTCTGTTCGATTTTTTTGTGATAGTTTCAACAGTCGTTTTCTTTGCAGGCCTCTTTTGCGGTTTCTGTTTTTTGTCATTCGAGAAGATGTCGTATTTCTCAGAGGACGAAAACTTCTTGAATTGAAGTTTTCCATCTTGAGTGGGAATTAAATCGTGGTACTGTAATGTACCTGGCATCGTAACAGCTTTGTAAAATCTGGCTTTCACTAACTCGGTGACTAAGGCATGATTTTCTTTGCTGCTGAAAAAAATTTCGGTTTCCTTACAGTTACTCTTTGCCCACTGAAATAAAGCATAGGGAGTGAGTATGTGATGTTTCGAAGAACATTGTAAGCTTGCACCTTCTGCTTGTCTCTTTATATTCGCTCCTATACCATCACATGCACCCTTACCATGAGATGTAACATGGAAGTGCCATTCAGCTTGGATACCAAAATCTTTTTCATGGGCTTTGAGATTAGCAAAGCTACTCTTATTTTTAAAATGTTGCCGTGCACCATCAGTGAAATAGTAGATTTCCTTTGGCCTGAAGTGAGTTTTAAAGTAATCTACTATTATTTTCTGATACTAGTGAACAGCCACCTTGAGCTCTCCATCTTTTTTATAATAAGTCACTACAGTGAATATTGTAGCTTGATCGTTATTCAAAGCTTTTGTGATGTTATCAAAAACTTAGCTTTGCTCAAAAACCCCAAAAATTGTACCCCCTCCACTTTGATAAATAATTATAAAAATGAATTAATTTTTGGTGTTTGGAGTACTATCTAATATGACTACAATTGGGCCAATTTTTAGCCGGATCGGACAACTTTCATTTTCGAGGTAGGTACACTTAAGAAATTATGCCCTAATTAACGAATGTTGATAGTAATACATCTTTTAAGGATATTTGGTAATTATTTCAACAATTCTCGGGTATGGTTCCAAATTGCCCTTACCACTGATTTTTAGACTTCGCACATTCATGTATTTTGAAGCGCTGATTACGAAAATTTGCTCAAATTTGATTTTCGTGGTGAAAACCATAAAACCATATCAAAATCATGGTTTTTCACGTTTATCTCGAGAATAATAAAAAATTTCTAAAATAATATTAACAAAAATTGCATACTTAGTTAAAATACACATTTTATGTTGTATCCATTTTTTTTTACAAAGCAAGAATTTTCGAGATATTTGATGATAAAGATGAAAGTTTCATTCCTAGCCCCTGCCGAAAATGTATGTATTTTTCTGGTCACAGAAATAATGTTTGTCTAACCCCTTCCCCTTTCCAACTTTTAGTGGAGGCCGGAAAAGCACCCCTTTGTATGTCCACAGAAATAATGTTGGTCAAACCCCTTCCCCTTTCCAACTTTGAGTGAAGGGCAGAAAGGTACCCCTTTTTCTGGCAACAGAAATAATGTTGGTCAAACCCCTTTCCCTTACCAACTTCTCGTGGGGGCGGAAAGGCACCCCTTTGTCTGGCTACAGAAATAATGTCGGTCAAACCCCTTCTCATTTCCAGCTTCTCTTGGGGGGCGGATCGCCACCCCTTTGTCTTGCCACAGAAATAATGTTGGTCAAACCCCTTCCTCTTTCCAAGTTCTCGTGGAAAGCGGAGAGGCACCTCTTTGTCTAACGACAGATATAATGTTGGTCCAACCCCCACCCCTTTCTAAAGTCTCGTGGGGAGACGGAAATTAAATTAAGTAAGAAAATATATAATTGCAGTGATTGTTCACAGGAATACTTACGTTTTCGGCAGGGGCCGAACAAAATGTGTATTTTGAATAGTTCTACAACTTTTCTCAATATTATTAAAAAAATTTTGAATGGTTTTTGAGATAAACGTGAAACCCATGATTTTCGTGGGCATTTTTATGGTTTTTACCATCAAAATACACGAGTATACGGAGTTTCAAAAAAATCGGATATAAGGGAAAAAAATTAAGGGGGATCGATCACCAAAAATAGAAAGTCGAATTTTTGGAGGTCCCTAATACGACACTCTGGCGTAGCAGAATATACTTGATAGACTCTATATTCAGAAATTATTGTTAAGACAATTTTCATCGGGACAATCTATATAATCTTTAACAATCGATAAAGTCTAAACGTCTAGATAGTCCATACGTTTATGTACGTTAATAACGTGGTCAAGTCTAAAACGTACGGACCCTGAAAAGGGAAGGGGACATGGGTTGTGTTCGGCCGTATAGAAAATACTTCATTGATAATAATGATAATAATAATAACAGCGGTAAGATAAGAACTCCAAACGACACTATATTCTCTTAATTTTGTACCTACTACATCATTGCAAAATATTTCAAACATTGTATTAAATTAATACATAACATCCTCATCTCATCAGGCACTTGACTTAGTCTATGGCTGGTGAGGAAAAACCGGGTTTACCCGAGAGCAAGTTAAAAAAAATAACAAAGATATATATATACATGAATATATATATATATATATATATATTCATGTATAAGGACTTTCAGAATGACCCTCAGAATCTCCGAATACTTTTTCTTCTCCTGGAGTAATTTTTTTACAACTTAATTTTCTGAAGTCTTCTTACGGTCTAGTCTCATTAAGCAGAGGTAGGCGAGCCACCTTTTTACTTTCCAACAATCGAGTTCTGGAATGTGTCGCCCCGTAAATATAATTTCTTTGCGAGCTAATGCCTTGCGAAGTGGAAGCAATGGCCTTTAAGGAAAGCGTTATTAAGCAGCCGACCCAGCAAAATGTAATTCGATAAACGATGAAAGAGGGCACGGTTCAAGATTAACGCGTTAGTTGAACGAAATTTCAGAGTGATTTCGATCATTTATATCTGCGCCATAAAGCCAGAGAATTCATAATAAGTCACTGCACTGTCCTGTCATCTGTAATAATTAAGTTTTAAGCGCAGATGTCCAGCATTAGATGAAAATTTCAGGAAATTATCGATAGTAAAAAATTTGGATTGTATCTGTTGAAAGAAATATTAAATTTGTTTCCAAGGGGAATCATTGGTTAGAATCGAACTAGCCTATCTACACAAATTTAATTGAGAGAAAATAGTATTCTTAGAATATTAATTTACAAATTAAAAAAAATTAATTATTATTCAACTAGTTTTAAATTGGGGATACTAATGCAAGAGATATATATGGAATAATTTGAAGTTTATCTAAAATTAAACGCTATCAAATGTCAAGACGGTCTTTCCTACTTTTATAAATGCCAGCACACTGAAACAAGAACAGCGTTTACGAATCTTAAAATGTCAACTAAATTCAACTGTCATCGATTTAACAAAATAACTTTTCCCCGAATTCTGATAACTTTTATTTTATTGCGCAAACAATATATATATATATATATATATATATATATTGTATATCAATAATATAGATAGTAAACAAACTTGATATAGTATAGTGTATAACATGATGGTTCAAAAAAAAAATTAAAAGGATTTTGTTTTCCTGTTAGATCGCAACAATCCTCTAATTCGGTTCCAAACCCGAAAAAATAAATTGCAGTTTTTGGCTTTTTAGTAAATTTGATTCTAACACGTCCCGCCGGGAACTCGAAATTTTCCATGAAAAATACATGGAAAAAAAGTTGGTTTTGGGGTTTTTGGAATAACTTTTATGGGTTTGGGAAAATGCTATGGAAAGATAAGTTTATTTTAGAGTTTAGGCGAGTGGGAGCACCGACAAGGGCCCTTATGAAGCTCAGGCTATGAAGCCTATTGTGACGAGGAACCCATATGAGGGTCATGTTATTCTTTTCTGCAAGTTCTTGATATCAACGATCTTGGCGACGAAATTGCAGTCGGCCTTCTCCCTCCCTTAGCCCCAGCCTTCCTCCTCTTGGATTATTTGAGTTTGCTGAAAACCTGGGAAGTGGACTTTCATCAGCTGATTCAGTGTTTCTTCCTCGTCTACGGCAACCTTGCCATCATCTAGCTTTGAAAAACCGAGGCGAGCCTCTGGATTTTTTGCCAGGATCTTGTGGATCCTCGCTATATCCGGCATGTACTTAGATTCCTCTTAGAAGCGCCGGCAATTTTCCTGTTTGTGAGTGTTCCACCATTCTGCTCCTTTCCTAGACGTTATGTAGCTTGGTACCGTAACTCACGCGCAGTACCCGCTGGGTATTTAATTGAATCTCATTCTCTGCCGTTGATTGGGGGAACTATATTCTCCTTCCAGTGCGGCATTAGAGCCCTGACCTCACAAGGAGGTGGGGGCCCCTCAGCGTAGCCCGGAAAATAAGCCGAAACGATATACAGATACACCTATAGTCTTTCTGCACTTTGCTCCTGAGTTTAATCTACATAACGCTAAGATCCCTAGAGCAAGGCTTCGGAACTAGAATCTCATCGATATCTTTGACGTCTATCCATGCCCTTGGTGCTTCTTCGTGTGTGCCCTCACATACGACGCACTACCTTCCTAAGCTACAAATCCTTTCTTTGTATAACCAGCGTTCTTGGATTAGGGCAATGGATGTCTGCGCCACTGCCATACGCTTGGTTAGGACTGCCGATGCGCCTTTGGTGTGGTCCAAGTTTATTTGCATCATTGCTATTCTCGTCGCAGCCTTTGATAGTCAAATTCAGGGCGTCGCCGTCGCCTGATGCTTCTACACCCTATACGGAAGCCTATTGTGTCACTCGCAAGGAAACCCTAGCCGACCCTAGATAGGGTTGGTATTCTTGAGCCGCGAGCGCGTTAATTGATGTTTCGGGATGACCTCTAGATAGAATCCAGTTCGTATCCTTTCATCTGCTTCCCTGTATGTTGAGGTATACTCTTCAAGAATCTGTTCGCAGAGTGTTGTTCTGGAAGCTGAGGTGCCTCAGAGTGACAGCCGGATCTGTATGGGTGCCGGGAATCAGTACGATCGTTTTGCGGTTCCCTTGGAGATACTTAGTCCCCTGGATCACCAGGTTTAGTCCCTCCTAGAGTGTAAGCAATAGTGTCCTCGCTATCAGAAAATTCCACAACCACATGTCGCTGGTCTACACTACGATTTTCCCAGACCAGATGAAGATGTCGTCGAATCCAGGTGCGCGCCCCTAGCGGGGTAATGCGTCAATCTTTCCAGAGATTTCCTCTCTCAGCCTGTCCAGTGTCCTTAGAATTAGACAGGCTTCAGGGTGAACCGATGCGATAACAACTCTCACCCAGGCGTTATTATTCATGTGTGCGAAAGTAGGGTCCTGTGTTTCCAGAGCCTTCGAACGATTCAACTCACTGTTCAGGGCAGTGTGTTTGGAGTCCTTTCTCCTCTTGCTTGTAGACCGAGCAGGAGAAGTTGATCCATATGATGTTGCGATATCCGAGAGCCTCGGATATCGTTACGGGTGTTCCTCTTTACAGAGAATCCAGTCATCTTTTTTTAAACCACGGAAACTTGGTTGTTGTCATCGATGTTAATTGTCTTTACCGCTTCTAGAAGGAAGGTCCCTGTGGTGCTGGCCTTCTTTAGCAGCGGGTTAGAAGGGGGCCCCGGGTCGGGGCCCTCGTTATTTTTGTTTGGTTTTATTTTGTCGGCCATGATGATCATTGTAGCTAGGAACATAAACCCCCGCAGAGCTCTGCTTGCAGAGGAAGGGTCTATATACTAAGAGATTCGATCTGGTATTCCAAAGTCTCCATTAAGACACATCGTTTGTGAATCCGCCTTATCCGTCTCGACTTAGAGGGGCACGTCGGGGTGCTCAAGGATTTGGTAACTCTCATGTCATCCAGCCATTGACAAAGAAATCACATCATGGCTTGGGAGCATGAGAACACGCGCCCTCAATATTCCAGGGGGCTTTGCTATTACTCGCTGGAAGGATCGTTCCTTAGTTCAGGTCCCGCGGACAAGAGTGCCGCTTTCCCACGCCTCGCTCTTCCATCGGTAAAATGGTACCTCTCCATGCAGCACCTTCTGCAACTGACAGACGTCTCAACACTTTTGCCGCCTACCGCCCAAAATTTTCCCTTTATTCCACTTTATTTCACCCCTAAAAGCGCCTGCAGACACCACCTTCTCTCCCATGACAAGCCCCTACACTATGAGGACCACCCTCGTCCTCCTCGGAGACACGAACTTTTGACCACAAACTCACCCGACCCCTTGTCAACCTAACCTCACTTTCTCTATTCCACCAAATCCCACCTCACAACTATCCTAAAAATTAATTGTTCTCTTCCCAATTGACACCACACAACCCGACTCACCTCCGAGGTTTCCTCCCATGCACTCCACTTATACCTTCAACACAAATTCCGTAAAACACTCCACATGCCAGCGAACTCATTCTCACTACCGCCACACAGTGAGGCAATTTCGTAAGAACGGCGTCAAAAATCTTTAACCGCGTCAAATTACAATAAAAAATAATGAAAGTTAGTACACCGAAGGTTCAGATATCGCTGAATATGAATCTGCTGCCGCAATTTTGAAACTCAAAATGGCGGCGGCGGCGCAAGGGATTAAAGTTGGGTAGCTTCGCTTTTTTTGATAAAAAATTAACTTTATGCCCACGCAGCTTTATGTTAATAAAATTTTGAAAGGTGTAGAATTTTTTATTTCATGTTTATGATATTTTCCATCACTATTCCGATCACCGTGGCTAGTGGTTAACGCAGTTTTTCGAATTTAAAATTACTTAAAACCTACTTAAGATCTACAATGAGCGAAACGCGTTTAGCAGACTTAGCAATTATTTCGATTGAGCACAAACTTGTTGAAAGTTTGGACTACAAAGAACTCGTACCCGAGTTTGTTGCAATCAAAGCTCGAAAAGTAAATTTCCATTGAAATTGTGCTTGTTGCAGAGGACTGGAACTTAGAAAATTCACCTTTTCACCAGGTACTTTTTATAAATCCAAATTTGCGCTAAAATTTTCGCTGATCGTCATCTTGGCGGATGCTGTCAAAGAAATACTCTTATTAAAAAAGGAAAACCTCAGGCAACAATGACACGGGGCTGTGCTGGTTGGTATCACCAGTCACCGACTCATGTTTTTAACAAGTGATCCGATGACAGCAGTATGCCTAATATGATATTCTGTGCAACCTAAATTAATTAATGATGATTATTATTATTATTACAGAGCGGCATAATATTAAGCTTGCACAGGGCGGCAAATTGATTAGCCTCGTCCCTGACCTTCGGTGTACCAAGTTTCATTATTTTCAATTGTAATTTAACGCGGTTACAGATTTTTGACGCCGTTCTCATGAAATTGCCCTACAGTTCATTAAAATTTTTCTTTTATTATATATTCAGTTGCAAATTTCTATTAAAGTGCACCTGATGGCAGCAAATGGAGCACAGATTCGTGTGTATCATAAAATTTTTTTTTGAAAAGATGTGTACTCTTCCATGAAAACATGATGAAACACCGGAAATAAATAATAATAATTGATTAAAGAATCTGTGAACATAAAAAATAAACTGTATGTTTTCAACAATAAGTAGTTGTAATAATTATAGCAGAAAAGACATGATGTTCCCGAATGTTCTGGAAAATATTGTATCAACAAATTGAATTCGTTTAAGTAAATAAGGATTTGATTAAATAATAGAGTTGAGGTATCAAAAAAGTGCAAACTATATAAGAAGAAAACCGTGATTTTGATCCGGTTAGAAAGAAGATCACTTTTAAGAAAAAACAATTATTCAAAAAACTGGAATTTTGTTTAAATAATTGAAAGTTATTCTCAAATAATGGTAATTATCACGTTAGGCCAACCATAATAACTTTTAGTAAAAAAAGGAGATTAAAGTTTTTGAAGGTCTACACTGAAAAAAATTACTGAATCCAAGGAAATGCATTTCTTTGTTTTTTTTCTTTGAACCAAGTATCTGTTTAGTCCAGTTGAGTTTGAAAAAAAGTCATACGCTGACTTATTGAAATCATTTCTTTGATCGTATTTATTTAATACATAGCAATATTTTTTTGCAATAAATATGAAAATTATTACGCCAAAGAAATGATTTATGAGGAGCTGAGAACCTCGTTTCTTCGAATCTGTTTTTCATACCCTAAGATATATTTCTTCATTTTAATGAATTTTGATTTTCTGAATTGATAAACACGTATTTAAATTAAGTAATTCAAAGATTTATGGGTCAAATAATTTAGGTTTCTTTGAGTGAAAGAAATATCTTTTTCCAGATACATAATTATTCTTGTAATTATTCATCGAATTAAACAAAAACTTTATCCGATGCTAAGATTTGACACAGATATTGTAAGCGAATAATTATACAAATAAAAAAAAAAATTTTAATTAAATACAGATTTACGTGTGTTTCATAGAAAGAATCGTCGTTCGAATAAACAATCTAAAATGTATTAACTTGAACAAATATTTGTTCGAATAAAGGAAATACTTTTTTCAAATAAACTCATTTGCATTTCGTTGAAATATTTTTTTTTTAATTCGACATTTTAGCATATTTGTTTCAATTGTACATTCACGTCATTGAGAACAACTTTTCTTTGAATAAAATTATAATAAAATCCGTTGAAATAATCGTTTATTTACTTCACGAAAAAGAAATGGATAATTCTAAATAACGACTCTTATATCTAAATAAATATTCCTTTCGATAGTAAATTTCTGATTTAAAAACTTTCAGTGGTTCAGGGCAAATTCCGCTAGGTGCCCCAAAGCGCATTATCTCACAATAGAAATCAGTTCTCTACGTGCAGATTATCAGCTAGCCACAAAGTTTCACCTTAGCATAGTTCGAATAAAATCATGTGATGATCATGTATTGTTTTTAAAATAATTCTCTCTCTTCTTTAAATCAAGGAGTTGGTTCTCTTAATCAATAAATATTTTTTCAACTTCGTCACATGCTCATTCTGAACAATATAACATAGCGGCACCTGTTGAAATCAAAATTTCGAAAAATATAAAAATATGTAATTTCTTTTTTCGGACTTGGAACCGAAGTGGAAGTATCGTTGCCCTCTTAGAAAATTATTTTGAACGATCCTAATTTATAAGGGACAGGAAAATTGTACATAATTTTTTCCACTATATATAATTTTTTCGCCTGATTATCATTCCCACTGAAAATTATGCAATTTTGAACGCATATAAAATTAAAAATTCTGACTTGCCGAAAGATTTGAGTTTGAAATATTAGATTTGAAACCTTTTCAATTTAAAGATAATGAATTTTGAACGCCTAGATCAAACATAGTATAATTTATTTAACTCAAACAGATTATTCAAAATTTGAAAAACATTAAAAGTAGTCATAAATTTTGTATAATTGTTTAATTTTGTTGACCTCGTATAAATGTGAAATTGTGCATTTTTGCAGACTTCTACGATGAAATTATTAAATAGTACAATACTCAAGTTTCGAACGTATCAGTATTAAAATATTAGACTGTTAATTTTAAATAGTTTCTTCTGATTTGAATGTTAAATGCCTCAGATCTAAAACGAGTCAGTTTCCTGGCTAAAATTGAAGTTTTGTATTGTGTACTTTCTACTTCAAAATGGTATACAATTTTTAAAGCAATATTTTGAATCTTTTGAATTTTTATAAAATTATTCTTCGATTCTCAAAACGTAATGTTGAACATGTTTAACTGCAGGGTACCAAAAACATAAAATTTAAAATTTTACAATATCAAAGGCTCAAAATTTGATATTGTACAATGTTAAGCATTACAAATTACCAATTATTTAATTTTGAGCAAATTGAGTTTAACATTGGAATATTTTAAAAATCAAGTATAATTTATCAAGTTTCAGTTGCAAATGTTCGTCCAAATGCCTCTAGGTTCTTAATTGCTGATCTGTATTTCTTGCACAGTATTGTTAACAATAATTTAACTTTTCCTACAATTCTATATGAAATTAAGCTTAACATACTAAGACTCTCCGTGTTCTCCAGAATTTTAGTTGGTAAGCGTTTTTTGTACAACGTCTTGCTATTGTCGCATTGATTATACTATCATAATATAATCACACTATTTCATGTAAAAGTACCCCTTCCTGTGCCTATATCGCATGAAATTTTTGCTAAAGAAAATAGGAACAGCTTAAGTGAGAACAGAGTGGGGATAAGCGTGACAGAGGACTAACCTTGCAGCCTCATCTATACGCTTATCCCCAATTAAGCAGTTGAAGCCTGCTACTGGCTTACTAGCACACGGTGTAAGGCGGCTCATTGTGGACAAAAGGAAACCATCGTACTTCATTATATTCAACCTATTGTTATTTATTTTATTGTGTGTAAAACACTAAAGGATCATCCGCGAAACAAAAAGTGCCACTTATGAATTGAGGAAAAATTTAAAATTCACGTCCGATATTACACAAAGTGGAATAATATGAAAGATTCTTTGGAGATAAGTACTTTGATTGAATTACTATTATTTTTGAGGCAAAATTAAATAATGAATGCTAATATTTTAAGGAGAGTAAATTAATAAAAAAAAATCTGCCCGCTTCGCGGGCACATTCTCATCGAGCGCTTCGCGCGCGGCTCGCTTCGCTCGCAAATTTGAGCGCGCCTAGGGCGCGCGACTGTTGGATCTCGCGCTTCGCGCTTGATCATATATTTATCTCGCGCTTCGCGGTGGATTATGTATTCACCTCGCGCTACGCACTCGGGCGTATTTACATCGCGCTTTACGCTCGGCTTCTCTAGATTTCTGAATTTCGTGTTCGACTTCGATGAAAAGAAAAAGGTTGTTTGCAAATCTTATGAAATTATCAAAACCTCCACATATTAAGTGATTGTTAAATTTGTTTTTATTTTAGACTGAAAAGGAACTTTATTTACTCAAGGTTCTATCGACCTTAAGGAACACATTCTCATCCAGACAATCGCGCTTCGCGCTCGATATTTGATTTGAAAATCATTTGAACCTTGCGTTCCACGCTCGCTTCTGTGCACCGTATGATAGAAACAAAAAAGTTTGAGCGCACTTACGACGCGCGATTTGGTAAATACACTGAGCGTGTACTTTGTGCTTCGTGTTATATGTTCTTCATATACGAATTACTAAATTTGTATTTGATTTCAAATGAAAAATAATTATATAATTTAGGCGACAAATTTTATCAGTTAAAATTTTATTTTAGCATGTGCCGTTTTTCAAAAAAGTTAATTTTTTTCATTTTGAATATATTCTTACAACAAAAATTGATTACAAGTTTGTAAACCTTTTTTTAATGCAAAATTTTTGTTCATTTATTTGTTTTCGTACCTTGCATTGTTTTTTCAAAAATGTGATTTTTTTACTGTCAATGTTATTTTTTGTTTATCTCATTTTTTTTGTAGCTCCTGTTATTCGTCTACAAATTTGATTTTTCTATTTTCAATACTGTTTTTTACGAATAAAACAAAAACTACGCGTCATATAAAAAAGTGAGTCATTAGAAATTTGCAGATCTTTTTTGAGTGCACAATTGTGGTTGAATGATCTTTTCTCGCATCTTGCATAGTTTAGCAGCAAAATGGAATTTTTGATTTTTCATTATTTTTTTGTCCGATCAAAATTTGAATTTTTTATTGTTCGAAAAATTCAAAAAACTGTTATGAAAATATTATAGGGGGTTCAAAAAGCAACGTTTTTCTCCTTCTGACTTTTTTTCATATCGTGCGTTTTTCGGCCTAAAATGTTTATTTTCGTTTGTTTTTTGGAATTTTGAAAATCCTATAACTCCAGTAATTTTTTTTTATCACGAAAAGTAATTAGGATATTTTGTTCATCATTTTGCGTACTACTAATAACCTTCCACAGAATTTTCAAATCTTCAAAAAAAGTGGTCTCAAAAATTTTCAAAATGTGCTCACTTTTTGAATTTTCATCCAAAATAGCTGGTTAACGAACTCGTTCTTTCTTTTTAGGCCATAAAAAAGTGTGCCAAAGCTTAATCGAATCTGATCATTTTTTCGAAAGTTATCGTGGCTACAGACAGACAGACAGACTACAGACAGACAGACCTTGGTAAAAATCGTTTTTTCTGACTCAGGAGGTCTCAAAACGTGGAGATTTGATGAAAATCGACTATGTCAAATTTTACATAAAACCAATCCTTCTCATTAGAATGAGAATGTAATAAATAATAAATAATAATAATAATAAATAATTAATAAATAAATAAAATGTAAAAGGACTATTTTTGACAAATTTGCTTGTTTCGTTGGGGATTCGTCGTTCTGGGGTGGGGATTTGACAGCTGGGTTAAGAGTTTTAACGGTTTTATAGAAATTTTAGTTTTTTTTTTAAATTGGACTTTTTTCTTTTTTTTGGGGGGGGGGGAGGAGGCAAACGAGATTTTTTGGATGCATTATAATTTCTAATTGTAATCTATGTTTCTCATTCTTAAATGTAATTAGAGAAAACCATTTCTCATCCCCTTTGGTCTTCTCCTTTGTTTATCTTTTGATAGAATATAATGAATACTCATATTTTAAAGAAACTGAATTTTACATTTAAAACAAAGAATTTTCATGTTCTATCACTCACGAAAAATAAAATATGGACTTCCCATTTACTCAGTCCATTGTTGTGCGATTGTTTTTGAATTATTTTTCCATATACTAACAATTTAATTCATTCTCATAAGAAAGGATTACCCGCGAAAAAAGTTCCACTTATAAATTGAGAAAAACTTTGAAATTGACGGCCGCTATCAAAGAAAGTGGAATTATTAGGGCAGCTTTTTCAGAAATAAGTACTTTTGTAGTCATATGAAACTTGGTAAATTTTTTGTTTTTCATTGCTAATCTGCTGAAGGCTGTTGCCCTTCTGTATATACAACACAAACCAACCATGACTCTTCGCGGTTCTGGTTCTGTCCCTATACTCCACCTCCATTGACTGAAGTTTGGTGGGACTAAAGTTATAACCAGACTCTCCACCTTACGACGACTGCCTAATTATCTTTCACATGATTTTTCCTCACAAAACACATTTCTTGCATTAAGTTAGTAGTTGAACGTATACGTTGAACAATAAATAATACAAACAATGGAGTAATTAGAATGAAAGTGGGAATAAGAAAATTATTCATCTTAGCGTGCTACGTTCCAGTTGATGGTGAATGGAGTGAAGTAAACGAGGCCTTCTGGGACACTTTAAATGATACTATGGGCCTTTGAGATCATGAAAAAAGAATCATTTTACTGGGAGATATGAATAGTACAGACAACGAAGCCCTGAAATAATATGTTTAAGGCTGCATCAGAAATGGATGCATTTTTGCATACACCCTATTTTTGGGGTGTGAAACCCGAATCTGAAATTAATTTTCAGTTACAAGGCTTTTCTCTCGTCGAAAAGTGACTGATGCTCGTGCGCTCACGCTCTCTCTCTCTCTCTCTCTCGCCCTCGAATCAGTCGGCAAGAGTAGCACGCGCACTATATCTTTATATGTATATCGCCATTTCAAACAATCGATCGTTAGTCGAGATTTAACACTTCTCAAAATGTATTTGACAATCGTTATCTATGTAAAATGACCTCCTGGACAACGTGGTCGCATTATTTTTTCGGTACGATCAGTAGTTCCTGCGAAAAAAGCGGAAAAGTTCGTAAAAATAAATTTTCAGCGAGAGAAAAGCATTGTAACTGAAAATTAATTTCAGATTGGGGTTTCTCACCCCAAAAATAGAGTCTATGCAAAAATGCATCCATTTCTGATGCAGCCTTAAAAATGTTATTTCAGAGCTTCGTTGACTGGACTAGAATGGATGGGTTGGAGTCCAACGCAAAGGTACTGAAAGGGTGCTAGGTAATTTTAGGGATCCAAAAACAAATGGTAACGTAGACAGATTGGTTAGCTTATGTTCAGAAAAGGGCTGGTTTATTATAAATAATTGGTTTAGGTATAAAATGGCCAACTTGTACACCTGTTGCAGAGGAGATAGCCACAGTATAATTGACTTTGTGGTTGCAGATGCGAGACTGAGAGAGCTAGTGAAAGATAAAAGGCTTATGAAGGGTTCTGAATGTAAAACGGATTCTTACATCTTAGTCTCAAAAATAAACTGAGGTTAAAAATGGGGAAAAAAGAGAACCAAAAGGACGAAACAGATACGAATTAAGATTGAGGATTTCCAGAAACCGGAAGTGCAAATAGATTGTCAGTAAATGATATATGAATTCATAGATAGTTGTAGGAAGAATGTCTGGTGATGCGTGGTGGAGTGGTGAAATCCGCGTGCCCATTAACGAAAAGAAGCAAGCGTATCTCAGAAAGTCGAACATCACAGGCCTGTTTTGGAAATTGGCCTAGATCATTATGAAATAAAGGGGTGACGGCCAACTTTGCACGTAGCAACTGTGCACGTAGCAACTTTGCACGTGCCCAACTGTGCACTTCGATGGCCGGACGGACAACTGTGCACGTTCATCTGTGCACGTCCAAGTTCACAGCAGCCCATCTGTATACGTGCATAGTTTCTTGTCCAAGTGACAACTGTGCACGTCGAAATTTAGACGTGCACAGTTATCTAAGTACCATCTGTGCATGTGCACAGTTTTCCAAGTGACAACTGTGCACGTCGAAAGTAAGATGTGCACAGATGCGCTCCTGTGGACTTGGACGTACACAGATGTCACTTTCCTAACTGTGCACGTGCACATATGTCACTTGTCCAACTGTGCACATGTTCATATGTCAATTTCCTGACTGTGCACGTGCACAGATGTCACTTGTCTAACTGTTCACGTGCGCAGATTTCACTTGTCCAACTGTAAACGTGCACAGATGTGACTTGCCAACTGTGCACGTGCACAGATGTCACTTGCCCAACTGTGCACGTTTAGGTCTGTGCTTAGGGCTTTATACGAGGGTGGTCCTTTATGTCTGCGCATAATACATTTTTAACTGATAACATTATTTAAACCTGGTCAAATAGAGCCTATTAACTTTTTAACTCATGATTCGTTCCAATCTGCAGGGTTTGTTTATGAATATTTTCTGATTTCTTTTAATTGAGTCTAAATAATTTTACGTCAATTTCTTGAAAGAAATCTTTTTATTTAAAAATGTTGTGTGAGAAGAATGCACTAAATATTAGTAATTTTAAAAGTACATACACATTTTTGGATTGTTTCTTTTTCCTATTTGTGAAAATGTAATAATCTAAATAGATTGGCTTGAATCACCCACAAACATTAGATCTGGGCACTATGGTCTTTTTTCCTTCTCTAATATTCATATGTTACATATTTTCAGGTTATAAAAAATAAAAAATGTTTATATTTATACCTGATATATGTTTGAAAATTTTTTAAAAAAATTTCTTCCCGGTACTCATTGGAAAATAAGGTCAATGGGATTTACATACTTTTCTGATTTAGAAATCACCCAGATACTTATCAAAAATAAGTTGGGATACCCTCGTTGCCTATAACCAAAGGTTTTTTGAGGAGATGCCATGTATAAAATATGTGCATAATTGTTCTTATGTACCAATGAGTACTTTTGTAATAATCATGTGCTGAATTTTCTATTTAAAATTTTTTGCTTATGTCTTTATTTACAGATCACTTTTATTCATTCATACTTTCATTCATTTCTGAATAATTTGATAATGATTTTTGGAACGATTTCTTATATTTTAGATTTTTCTTAGATATGAAAATTTTTTTATAACATGTGCCTTTTATGATGTTTTGGGTTAGTTCGAGAGGTTCGTTGAAAATTATGTCACTTGTCCTGGCAAACGAAAAGCTATAAAAATAAAAAGGGTCTCACTCTCTCCCTCTCTTTCTCTTAAAAGTGGGATGGAATGATTTCTAAAATCTGGCATGCCTTGAGAGTTTTCGTGTTAAAAAAGAAGGTTAGTTTGCCTCGGTACTTTGAATACTTCAACACGTAATTTTTGTTAGTTACAGTTTCATTTGAAATAATTGTTCTTTTTTTAATATAAATTAAAACAAAATTTCCACAATTTTTCGAGACTGTGTCTTTCAACATTATTCCAATTAATGTCGGAATGTACTGTGTGAATAAGATTTGGATCATAATACTTACATATATCATACGGACCCGACAGTCAGGGCCTGCTGTTTCCAGGAATCAGGTAGCTAGGCTGGGAGCAAACAGTTGACATATGCCAAGGATTAAAATTTCACAACCGATAAAACTTGTAATTTTGTAATAACTGATTTTTGAATTGAAAATTTGGAATCTGTCGGTCTCAGGAAGTACAGGCATATCAAATTTTCCGTAAAAGGATTAAAACTGTGATCTTCTACAAGTATCTAGTGAACTGCTGGCGATAGGGAAAATTAATAAAATTTTTAGATTTGCCATCCTAAGAACATAATTATTGCAGTCAAACAAAATTATTGATACATAAAAATAAATATCATGAAGATAAATAATATAAACATTCTGTCAAATTTAATGCGGATTAGTGATGACCCTCAGAGGTCTTGGGAGCCTTTTGTTGTCGGTGTCCTTAAGTTCGGCTGGAAGACGAAAAATGAAGTCTTGATCGCGGCCAGGGGTGAGACTCACAAAAACGCCTTGGCTATATCTTGGCTATGTCTTGGATGAAGACTTAGCCAAGACGAATTATTTTTACTCGGGAGTATACAAAGAAAAGAAAGATAAAAGCAACTGCAATCATTACAGTTATATCAGCTTACTAAGTACGCTACGCAAAATACATTCAAAAATACTTATTCATAGCATAATGAAAATAACAGAAGAAAATATATGGGAGATCTATTTTGGACGTATGCCAGGAAGATCATGTACGAATCAGACCTAGAATGAGCGACGAAGCAGGTCTATATCTCGAGACAACGATGGTGCATGGGTTAGCGTTTGCAGATGATAAGGTTATGATGGGGGAGTCAATCGAAGGCTTGCAGAGAATGTCGAGCAGACTGAATACTAGCATGACGATTATGGGTCTTAAAGTTAACGTGAATAGAACAAAAATTATGGTTTTCAAAGAAAAGTGTGACAAAACAGTATGTAACATTGTATTAGACGATGAGAGGATAGAACACGTAGGTAAGTACTGGTATCTGGGTAGTTTATTTACTACTGACGAAATGATTGATGGAAAGATATTCAGGCGTATAAATGAGCACAGGAAGGTTATCAGCAGTATAGAAACAATTACCGGAAGTAAAAATATAAAAAATAAAGCTAAAATTGCAATATATAATTCTCTGCTTGCGCATACTGTGTTGTACGGTAGCAAGACCTTGACCTACCAAGAAAAGGATAGGAGTAAAATTAACGCGGTTTGCATGAAATTCCTGCGTAGAGGAGACACTGTTTGACAAACATGAAAGAAATTTGTTAAGATGGTTTGGACATGTAGAGAGAGTGAAAGGAGAGCGACTGATGAAACAAGCATATTTAGGTAAAGTAAATGGTAGCGTACCCAGAGGCCGACCGAGGAAAGACTGGTGGGAATGTAGGAATGAGACCCTTAGTCCAAAGGATATAAAAAGCCATAGGAATACAAGAGCTTGCATGAAAAAATGTATGGACGTAAAGGAATGTAAAGAGGTATGCCAGGGCATAAAGTGTAGCGACAAATAGTTTATGAGGAATGCATGACGAAGAGTATTAGTGGAGTAATAGACACTTGAATAGGAAGATTTTTGATACAAATTGGGATCGAGTTGATAGCTTTACATAACGACTTTGTCAAGCTCTTCGCCTGGGGTGCTAGCTGAAGTGAATGATCAGCGAACTGGGTGCAGGTAATGTGGCGGAAGGTCCGTGATGTTTGAATAAGCAACACGGTAATTCTATATTCATCTAAAAATCTATACCCCACCCACCCCTTTATCAGGCCTTGTACATTTTCTTCCTTGATCCCTGATAGTATAACGTGGCTAGAACTAAGTGAATCACGCCTAGCTCGGAAGGGAATTGGCTTAGTGGTATAATAATAATAATAATAATAATAATAATTGTAAATAAAACTCTAAATGCTATACTAATAATAATTAATATGTTATAATAATACCATTAAACCATTTCCCTTTCAGGGTAGGCGTGACACTACCCGATTCGGGTAGTGTTTCTAGGTTTTTCTTGTAGTTATAAATAACTACAAGTGTGGGCTCACCACACCCACGATGTGCCAACAGCACTCATGTCAGTATTCTTGAATGGTCACCCATCCAAGTACTAACCGCGTCCAAGGCTGCTTAACTTCAGTGATCTGACGAGAAATGGGTTTTTCAGCGTGGTATGGCCGTTGGCCTATATGCCTATAATAATAATGGCCTATAATAATTTTATAAAATTAACTATTTAAGTCCTTCTTACACTTTTTAAGGAAAGTTGAGGTACGAAAGTTCAAACAAAATTCGGCACAGTATTTTAGAATAACAGTGCGCCAGGAGAATAATAAATAACAGTTTCCAGGAATTATAGTAGCGTGAGAACTTTCGATTGCCACGATCAATCACAGATTGGGCACCGTGGATTTAGATTTCAGCACAATAAGCCGATAAATATTCTGTAGATGGTAACCAATGCGAGGAGAAACCGAGAAACTTGGAACTCGCGTGAAGTTACCGTGGGGGATGATTCAGATTCATTCAAATTGCATTGCCGTGTTTTCGAAGCACGTGGCAAGTACGCTAGTGGAAGAATATCAGGTAAGTTACCAAACCCCCTCTATAATCAATCATGCAAGATCCAGGAACAAATAGAATTAATAATAACCTTTTCCGTGTAATTATAAAATTAATAAATTAACCATTCTTTCAACTTTATTATAGAAAATTTCTCTTCCTTAAATAACCTTTGTGCAATTAAAAATAATATATTACCTTGGAAAGTTGAAATTGATGATATATAATTCTGGTAATATTAGAACTTTATAATTCTTTGTTTTTTTAATTAACTAATTAATTCCTATGAAAAATAAGAAAGCCCAACAGTTCAAAGAACCAATGATAGAGCTATAAAAATGTACACTATGTACAATAATATAGATTTGAGCACGCAGGCAAGCTTTTGCATCGTGTTCGTGAGTTCAAAAAATGTTTGTAAAACATGCATGAATTTTCTCCGAGACATATACAATAAATCAAGATTCTTATTAACTGACATGAACTTGTTTGCGCAATGACACGTATTGAAAATCGAAGAGAAATAGAACACAGGCGAGCTTCTAGAATTAAACTGCAGTACATTGATCAGAATACATTCAAGGGAAGATGAACTAGCAATTAGTCCCCGGATAATTTTGAACAATGTTTGAATGCTTGAAAATGTCCGTCTATCTTCAAGAGCCCATATATGGAATCTATTGCGTAATGCCTGGTGGTTAGATCCCAGGGAAGGGTAAACTTTGTCCTCCTTAAACGCTAGGTATTTAAGGAAAAGCCTTTGACAGCTTTCAATAGCAGCTATATGCTTTTATGTATGTGGGGACCATGTGATAGACGCCTATTCCAGTTTGGATCTAACAATTGAGCAAAATAGTGTCATAAGCAGATTTTTTGTTTTAAAATGTCTACATGCTCCCATCAGAAAGCCAAGAGTTTCATTTGCACCATCAACTAACTCATCTAGGTAGTCATTAAAAGTCAAACGACTATCTAGTAAAATACCCAGATCGCCATAGACCTCATCTCTTTCAACTTCAATGCCGTCAATGGAGTATCTATGAGTCAACACTACATTTTTATTTGAGAACAATAAAATTTTGCACTTTAATGCATTAAAAAATGCGTAAAGTTTATTCAGTTCAGTCAATCTGAAAATGTAGATATCTTTTAGAATTTCTTAGGAAGCATTGATTTCACAAACTGTGTTGATTGTACTGATAACTTTTTACCTTGCGGAATTCTTGGTATCGTAGATATTATTATCCGCGAATAAGATTAACCTAAAATATCTTGCACGTCCAGTTTCTTTTTTGTACGTCCTTCGGTAATGCCCCCCCGTTTATCTTGAGCCAAGCAAGAAAAAGATCGTAACAGGTGTTTCTGATAAAAACGATTTTTACCTTTTTAACAATTAAAAGTCTTATTTTGGCAAAAACGACGCAAGATATGAATAAAATTGTTTCCATTCCGAAATGTATAAAATAATAACCTCACCAGATTTTTATGTTGTATATTTTAGAAAATTTTTCGAAAAAATAGGCAAAATCGATCAAAATATAGTGAACAGCATTTATTTTAACGAAGTGCAACAATTTACTTTCTAAATTTATTTTCAATTCTGTAATAATGTAACGAATATATACATAAAATGAACCAGTGACAATGTCACTGGTCGAATCAGTATTTAGAATTATCACTGGGGGACCAGTGATTTTCCGACATTTAGTGGGTGAACCAGTAAGTGACTTAACTGAAGGAGCGTTACTGAAAATACCAGTGACGCCAAATGATAGATTCCACCAGTGATATACTGATATAGCGCTTCACACGGCCAAGGCATGAACCTCCAGTCGTCTGGTACACGCGTGTCGTTGGTCGGGTCTTGCATTTCTCGAGTGAAAACGAACTTTATTGTGTACTTGTGTTTGTGTTATAAATATTCGGGGCCTGGCTGCACTAAGCAGAAGATATGTATACTATCTTTCGCTTGAAAGTGAGGAGGCTCCTGGCCACTTGTGTTTAACTTTGACCAACCTTTGATGGAATGGCGGGCCTACCCACGGTGAGGCGCAATACATTATATCTTATTATATTGCAGTCCGGTCCCCATTTACTGTTGTGAGAGTAGAGTACGGTCTTTTCATGTACTTTAAGACTACCATCACAATTTTTTTTCAACATGAATTTTTTTTTTCAAAATTAAAATTGATTTTTTGAAAAAAAATCATATTCAACAAATGATTTTTATTAAGAAAAAAGTTTTCTTACACTCTTTGGAGCCATGTAGAAGAAAAAGTGGACTGGAAATAATTTTATGGTTAAATTGAGACTTTTACGCTCAAGAGGACTACCTTATGATTATACAGGGTGCGGCAAAACAGACAGTGCAGTTATGAAGGGCTATTAGAAAGAAACGGTACAACTTACGGAAATGGGGTTTATTTTATTTTATTCGGTACCTCATGCCGTTTTATGCATCAAGTCTTGAAGATTATATCAGGAAGATAATGGCCCCCAGCAGCGATACATTGATGAAGGTGAGTCCTGAAGTTTTCGGTCGCATTTTGGCACATCTCGACGGGTACTGCGGCGATTTCCTTCCGAATTCGATCCTCGCGTTATTCCTAGGTGTGAGGCCAATGTTAAGAAGTCGCAAATGCTCAAATCAGGTGAGCGTGAGGGCCACCCCACGTCACCCCTCAGAGAGACGAGGCCCGCAGGGAACATCTGTCGCAGTTCGCTCATCCTCCTTAAAAAAATAAGTCCCAATCACCCCAAATTTGGAAATCGCACACCACACGGTCACTTTTGGGGAGTGAAGAGGGCTCTCGTGAAGCTGCCTTGGGTTATTTTCAGCCCAGTACCAAAAATTTTGTTTATTTACCGCTGCAGCCGTGTAGTTGTGAGGCCCGCTGGGTGTCTACGAAAGAACGGCCATTTTCAAAAACGTGCGGACGGCAAAGCCACGGTGTTTTACGGACCAAACCATGTTAACGACTGCAAACGGCATGACCCCTCCGACACAATAATTCCCTTTCCAGGTTCCTACCCCTACCACAGGGAATGTACCGGCCCTTCAAAACTGCACTGTCTGTTTTGCCGCTCCTTGTATAATATACATAGACACAAAAATCATCTCAAGTAGTTAAAGTAAGCTTAGATCAAGTTGAACTTAACAGTATTCGTTCCCGGGCGCTATGTAAGTTGAATGTTGTCCCCTCGATCGTAAAAATCTCAATTTGACCATGAAATTATTTCCAGCACCCTTTTTCTTCTACATGACTTCAAAGAGTGGGAAAAAGCTACTTTTTAAAAAATAAATTAATATTTAAAAAAAAAAAAAAAATCCTGTAACCAAGTCTCTCGACCGTGAGATAGGCGGCTACAGCCTGGAATGGACTCATTACGATGATATGGCAAAATTCTCGTGCACCCTAAGGATACGAAGAGACGCAAGGACGAACGCCTTCGGCATTTTCCACACAAGTGTCTTAGCATTTAGTTTACATGTAGGGATGCTTTTCAGGCTATTAACCAGTGAAAGCTTGGCACATCCAAGAGCAAGTTCGTTTCTCGAAGTCAAGAAAAACTACGTCAGGCCTCGAGTGCGCAACAGAAACAATTGTCGAGAATATGAAGTTCCAGTATATGTGGCACTTCACCTTTTCGACAAATGACTCTATTTCCCCAGGAGCGTTTGGCTGAGCGGTATTAGGGCTATTGCTGTAAGAGTGACCTTCTTCCATGAAACCACTCCAAGTGAATACACTATTGCCGGGGCAGCAAGTATGTTCGTTGCAGATACTTTGTTCCTCGCCGACAGTTAGAACAACCAAATACGTCTGATGGGATGTTTGTATCTGCATCGGAGAGTATCCTTTATAGATGTCACGTCCTGAACGCGACTCTGTGGCAAGCCCACGTATGTATAGGTCTCTCTAGCGCCATGATATCGTATAGCTCTTGCGTTCCCGAGCTCAGGGTCTTTGAGGATGCCATTACGTTTTCGTCGCTTCAAATTAACCTTGGCGCATTTTTCTAACCCCAACTCCATTCCAATCTTTCGAATGTATTTCTAGATAATCCCTAGAGATAGATGCAGTTGCTCTTTATTTTTAGCGTCGATCTGAAAATCATTCGTGTAAAATACATGAGTGACCTTATGCTTTTGATTTTCAGGTTTGCCGAAGAATTGGAATGGCCGTTCGGAATGGCGAAGTGCGAGAGATAGTGGCAATAATGTGAGGCAAAAGAGGAGAGGGTTCATGGTGTCGCCCTGAAAGACATCTCTCTGAAAGATGACGTTGTTAGTTGTCACACGACGTTTTGCAGATGAGATAGTAAATCTGGTTTACCAAAGCGGCATCAATTTCTCTATGAACCTCACGATGTTTAGATGAACCTTTAAGCTTTCCATAAGACAGATGATAAGTCTATGGGAGGTTCAATCGAAAGATTTCCAGTAGTCAATCCAGGCCATCGGTAGGTATCGCTGATAGGATGCTGCGTCTTTTCAGACACATCTATCGATGTTGAGGTTCTCCCGACATCCTGCTGCACCTTTCTTTGAGCCGCGTTGGTCGTATATCTTTTGCGACACAGGTCCGATTGTCCGAACAATCCTGTCATTTAGGATAGCCGTGAAGATCTTATACCGTATGTTCAGAAAATTTATTGGCCTGTAACTCTTAGGGTCAGCTAAATTGCCCATCTTTGGCAGGACTCTGGAATAGACTCTTCCGACTTCAGATATGACGTGAAATTGCGGGCCAGATGCTGGTGGGTTGAAGAAAACTTCTGCCACCAGAAGGTTCTGAATACCACCTGGTCCTGGAGCAAAATAGTTCTTCATACATCTTAACACTTTTTTCACGTACTCGGTTGTTATAGGTGGGCATTCGTCCTCAGGTATTATGAGGGCACTGCACAGGTCCGTGAAGCTATTTATGTTCTTTGCCTCTGGTCTGGGCGGGTGGTCGACAATAACTGGAGGGTGTTGGGAGAGTAGAGATGGGTCAGAGAAAAACTTCTGATTTTCTCTGACCCACCTTTCTCTCTGCTCTAGACTTCTCCTAGCTTCTGGCAGTACCCGTATTCTGTCAAAAATATGCTGCCTCATGGTCAGTAGCTTTGATTTGCTGAGTTTTTGATGACGTATGCTTAAGTTCACGCGCGAACTGTCGGACCCTGGCAGTGAAATTTGTGTCAGATGTTATGTTGTGAATCACACACTGAATGCGGACGCGTACTGCCTTGTCCAGCCTATCTTGGTGCTGAGTTGATGCATTCGTCTTTTGGCCTTATGATCAGCTATGGCTTTTGTTTTACGGTTTGCATCCGCCAAAGTTCTCGCTGCATTATACACGCTACAATTGATAGTCCAGAGGTTGGACTCTTCGAAAAAATTTCCACGAAGCTCGCCATCCAGTTCAGCCAGATCTTTGGACTTGAGAGAAACCTGGATGTTGATATTTCTCCTCGTCCTAAAGCATCGCTCTTCCTCTATTCGATGCCTGCTCACAGTTGGTCTCAGTGTCGCCTCTCTTTCTCTGTTGCCGGCTTGTTCTGACTGCTTTTTAGTAGGCGCTGCGCTTATATAACCTCTTTTCGGAGTTCCTCGGCACGGTTTCGCAGACGTTGATGCGAAAGGGGCCGTTTAGGGGGCGTTTAGGGGCCATACTAGTATCATAGCACGCCAACAGGTCGTCCACTCAGAAGTATTGAGATTTTGACTTTCCATCACATTGACTCTGTCTTGATTGGCTCCTCCAAATCTGGGGTAGTTAGCATGGTTACCTGGCTTATTACGGTAGCCCTGCCCGTGCATTTGTTTTGAACTGCACTTACAACAACTATGTTTGGTGTTGTCATTGTTGTTCCCACGAGCAGCTAGGTAAAAGGGTTTGTCCATCCTTGTAGAGCCCCGCATTTGGCATGGTTGTGACGCCTGCGCTTGGAAGTCAATTCCTTCGGGAACATCTTTGGACAATTGTCCGCAACTGCTCGTGAATTATTGTAACCATATTCAGCAGAAACCCTTGGTACAGGGACTCTCTATCTGTAACCCAAGCATGCATCCAGTGGCTTTGTCATAGGCCCTTCTGTTCGTTTCCGAAGGAACCGAAACCGAATATATATATATATATATGTATATATATATACATATACATATATATATATATATACATATACACCACTAAGAGCAACTGCCATCCAACAAATTGTCAATAGCCCCCAGTAGCACCGCGGTAAATCACACCTATGGCCACGTCTCACAACCGTGAGATGGGCGGTCATAGGCAACGACAAAATCACAGCGACAGGCCGGCGAAACCCTCGTGTGTCTTGAGGACACGAAGCGACCCAAGGATGACAGCTTTCTGCATCCATCTCGCAAGTGCCTTGGCATATTTTTGGCACGCGGGTATGGCTTTAAGGTTACGAACCAGTGATAATTTCGCACCTCCGAGAGCACCTATCACAAGGACAATTGCTTGTACCGAATATTTTGGGTACAGTCGTTGTAGCTCTCTTTTAAGGTCTTGATACCTCTCCTCTTTTTCTTTCTCCTTTGCAGTGATGTTGTATTCGAACGGAGCCGAGAATTCGATCACGAATATAGTTCGTTTCTCGAAGTCTTGGAGAACAATGTCAGGCCTCGAGTGCGCAACGGAGACTGCTGCCCGAAAATCGTTGTTCCAGAAAATTTGGCACTTCTCGTTTCGGACAATCGACTCTATCTCCTTTGGAGCGTTCGGCAGGGCAGGCTCGCGGCCAACACCGTAAGAGCGACAAAGATGGTAATAAAGCACTCTTAGGGCCGCATTATGTCTAAAGATATAAGTCGAAAGCAAAAGCTTGCTCCTTCGACAAGGACTGTTTTTCTACATTTCTGTGAAAGTTTCCGTGCATTTTCTTGTCGAGTAGCTCTTGGTGAAAATTTTCAACCTCTGCTTTCTTCACTTTGGTTTTTAGAAGTGAAGCGTCTAGATGAAGTAATGCACTTTCCTCACTTCTGATGTTAAAATTCAGGCCAAGGGTCTCGGCCGCTTTCTCCGCAGCTTTGTAAAGGAACGCTCCTTCGCCAATCATCTCGTGGTTCCTGACCATCTTTAGGAGAGGATCTCTGCCATTCGCAACGATGTAAGCTGTACTTAGAACAATCCGGTTATGAAGACACTGGAGATTCAGAAGTCCGCGTCCACCTGGACGGCGTGAAATATATAATCGCGGAACTGACGAATTGATATGCAAGCTTTTATGCATATGCATGATTTTACGTGTAATGAGATCAAGGGCCTTAAGCTCGTTCTTCGTCCATTGAACTACCCCAAACGAGTAGAGTAGAACCAGGACGACAAGCATGTTAGTTGCAGATACCTTGTTCAACGCCGACAGATTGGAAGACCAAATCTGTCGAAGAAGATGCTTGTATCTGCTTCGGAGAGACTCCTTCGCTGATGTTACGTCCTGAATGCGGTTTTGAGGCACGCCCAGGTATGTATAGGTCTCTCCAGTATTAAGATGTCTGATAACACTTATATCCACAAGCTCAGGGTCCTTGGGAACGCCAGTAATCTTTCCTTTCTTCAGATAAATTTTGGCACACTTGTCCAAGCCAAAGTCCATCCCAATCTCTCCTGTGTAGTTCTTGACAATATTTATAGCAGTTTTGAAGTTTGCTTCTACCAGAGGCATAGATCTTCAGGTCATCCATATAAAATACATGAGTGACCTTATGCTCGCGCTGATTAGTGTCACCACAGAGGTATCCAGGAGAATTTCGTAGTGCGAGAGCTAGAGGCAAAAGTGTGATGCAAAAAAGCAAAGGGCTCACGGTATCACCTTGAAAGACGCCCCTCTGGAAGGTGACGTTGTTCGTTGTCACACGATAATTTCCAGATGAGATAGTAAATCTAGTTTTCCAAAGAGGCATCAATCTCTCTATGCATCTCACTATGTGTGGATGTACCTTCAAGCTTTCCAACAGACATATGATAAGTCTATGAGAGGTTGAATCGAAAGCTTTCCGGTAGTCAATCCAGGCCATTGACAGGACGCGCTGATGGGCTGCAGCGTGTTCACAGACGCACGTGTCAATTAGCAGGTTCTCTCGACAGGCTGCTACACCTTTTTTCGAGCCACGTTGTTCGTACATCTCTCGACATACAGGCTCAATTCGTCGAACAATCCTGTTGTTGAGGACAGCTGTAAAGATCTTATACAGCGTGTTTAAACAAGTTATTGGCCTGTAATTCTCTGGGTTGGACAAGTTGCCTTTTTTTGGCAGGAGTATAGTGCGTCCTAACACCAGCCACTGCGAATGGGCGTCTCCGACTTTAAATATGATGTGAATATGCGGGCCAAATGTTGGTGTGTAAAAGTAAACTTCTTCCACCAAAAGTTCTTGATACAATCTGGTCCAGCAGCGGAAAAGTTCTTCGTGCCTCTAAGTGCTTTTTTCACCTCTTCGGCAGTGATTGATGGACATTCCACCTCAGATTGTATAAGGTTGTCGCAAAACTCCTTGAAGCGGATGATATATATGATATATGTATATATATATATATATATATATACATAATTTTAAAAAGCGGCCAGCGAAACCCTCGTGTGTCTTGAGGACACGAAGCGACCCAAGGATGAGAGCTTTCTGCATCCATCTCGCTAGTGCCTTGGCATATTTTCGGCACGTGGGTATGGCTTTAAGGTTACGAACCAGTGATTGTTTCGCACCTCCGAAAGCACCTATCACAAGGACAATTACTTGTACCAAATATTTTGGGTACAGTCGTTGCAGCTCCCTTTTATGGTCTTAATACCTCTCCTTCGTTTCTTTCTTTTTGGCAGTGATGTTGTATTCGGACAGAGCCGAGAATTCGATCACGAATATAGTTCGTTTCTCGAAGTCCGAAAATCGTAGTTCCAGAAAATTTGGCACTTCTCGTTTTGGACCATTGACTCTATCTCCCTTGAAGCGTTCGGCAGGGCAGGGTCGCGGCCAACACTGTAAGAGCGACAAAGATGGTAATAAAGCACAATTTAGGGCTGCATTATGTCTGTAGATATACGTCGTTTCTGCGTGCGTGATACACCCCGATAGTATGTGTTCTAGGTACTCAGCGTGTGCATGACACGCTCTGAACCTATTGCTGGGAACTTCTTGACATAAAATGCGGTCACGGTATGCTAAGGTGGAAATGACGACGTCCTGTCATGTGAAAATAAATTCTCTGTACCTGAATTAAGCCCTGATGATCTGAGGAAAGAAAAAGTTTGCTCCTTCGACAAGGACTGGTTTTCTACATTTCTGTGAAAGTTTCCGTGCATTTTCTTGTAGAGTAGCTGTTGGTAAGATTTTTCAACCTCTGCTTTCTTCACTTCGACTTTTAGAACTGCAGCATCTAGATGGAGTCATGCACTTTCCTTACTTATGATGTTAAAATTCAGGCCAAGGGGGAACATTTTCAGGAGAGGATCTCTGCCTTTCGCAACGATGTAAGCTGTACTTCGAACAATTCGGTTATGAAGACACTGGAGATTCAGAAGTCCACCTTGACGGCGCGATATGTATATCAGCGGAACTGACGAATTTATATGCAAGCTTTTATCCATATGCATGATTTCACGGGTGGTGATATCAAGGGCCGTAAGCTCGTTCTTCGTCCATTAAACCACCCCAAACAAGTAGAGTAGAACCGGGACGGCAAGCATGTTAGTCGCAGATACCTAGTTCCACGCCGACATCTGTCAAAGAAGATGCTTGTATCTGCTTCAGAGAGACTCCTTCACTGATATTACGCCCTGTGTGCGGCTTTGAGGCACGCCCAGGTATGTATAGGTCTCTACAGTATTAGGATGGAATCCAGTATAAATGGAAAATACGAATTTTTCCAGAGTGAAATGCAGAACCTAAGCTCCAGTTCGACTGAATTACGATAAATATTACATTTTCCATGTTTTCTGAATCTGCTACATTCACGTTATAAAAATCTTATGATACAGGGTGTCCCAGACTCAAGTGTCCGGACTTATATGGCCGTATAAAAATAAAAAAAATAAATCTAAAACTTCTTTTCCAAAAATCAGTTGAAGTTTTAGTTCTTGAGTTATAAAATATTAAAGCTGGTAGGAGCGCCGTATAAACATTCGTGTGTGCTTGCACTCCTGATTGGTCCAGCTTGAATATTTTGTAACTAAAAAAGTAAAACTTCAACTGATTTCTGGAAAAGGAATTTTCTATTTATTTTAAAAATTTTTATACAGCTATATAAGTCCGGACACTTGAGTCTGGGACACCCTGTATATAGGGTCGGTGCACCGGTATTGGCCACTGCTCCTCTTCTGGCAACTAGCACAATTTTCGTAATTTATTATGGTTCCGTTGGCTATACTGCGTGCTGATGACCGCAGTTTCGACGCGTGACAGTTATCATAAAGTCATACAGCTGTCGCGACTAACAACGATCGAATTAATTTGTTAAAAGATATAAATTTATTCAGAAGTGTCCAAAGCTTCCAGTATCTTCTCTTAAAAGGTAAGGATGTACGACTGTCGCAATATGATTCTTTGTGAGTTGAAATTTAATCACACAGATGAGTATGGTTTTATATGTTAGTTTACACTTCAACCGTGATCCAGTACTAAGCAAAGTTGAAGATAAATAAATTTTCATTAAATAAACTAGAATGTTCAAAAGTGGAACATATTTATCAATCTTTTCCAGTTTTGGCCAGGGATGGCAAAAACTAGAAAGAATATTGACCCACCTTTGGTCATCAAATTTGAAAATTTGACAAAATTGATATTAAGCTCTACGCAAAGGTGCTTGCAAATCCAGTTTCTCTTTCTTACATGTTTCGTAGATGCCCCCCCCCCCCCCTCCCCTGTTATTTTAAGCTAAGATAGAAAAAATCGTACTACGCGTTCTTGAGAAAAACGATTTTTTTTAGCAAGTAAAAACCTTATTCTTCTCAAAAACGACGCTAAATATGAATATGCAGTTCATGATTCAAAATTGCTCCCTTTCCTAAAATCTATAAAATTGTACAGAAAAAAGAGGAAGCCAAAGAAGCTAAGTTAGGTGTACAGAAAAAAATATTAAGAAAAAAAAGTAGCTCAAAAGCAATTGAATTATTAGCTTTGAGAGATTTTCGAGTCGTTTCATAATAAAAATGCTGTATTTTAATGTTGAGTTGCAAAATTGGTTTGCAAATAGTAAATATTTTCAAGAGTTTGTATTGTTTTCTTTGTATTTAATATCAATTCAATTAATGCTACCACTTTCTTTAATTCCAAAATAATAATTTCTCACCTTTCAAATTATTTGTATGGCCAAAACTGGTGCAAGACGTGGCCAAAAGTAGCACATGAGTGGCCGAAACTGTAGAAATCCAAGTTTTTTCAATTTTCTCATTTTTTTTTCAATTTGTTAATGCTTTTTTTATTAATGGGCGGCTACAATTCGTGAACGGTGACCTCCAAGAAATATATTAAACCAGATACTTTAATTTGAAAAGTAATAGTTAACTAATTATAAGCATTCAAAGTTAGAAAATTTCTTAAAGTGGCCAAAACCCGTGCACCGATCCTATGTACATGAGTCATTTTTTAATGGTTTGTTATTGATTCTAGAAGACTTAATGCAAATCGGTCGAATATTGGCAGACGTATATACAAAAGAGGCTAGAATAAGTGCACAGCTGATTCGAAAAATATATTCGCGATTTTTCCTAACTTTGATTCACTACCGCGAATCTTGATATCATGAAACTGTAGCCTCATCTAGTCAATTCATTCTGAAATATTAGGACCAATAAGTTGAATAGTGTAGGATCCAGGTCGACTGAACTGCTAAAAAATCAAAGTTTTGGTATAAAAAGAAAATATGAGTATTCTTTCTAAAATCCAATTTGCGACAGATTCTTGAATCAAATTTAAATTTGATTCTAAATTCAATTTCCCTGTAACACTTTGTAGTTGGTCGGGACTGGGGAGGCTTGAGCGTGTAGGAAAAAAGTCAAATAGACCTCGGTGTGCATGTGTATGGATATGTATGAAGGGATCCCTATTTAACTGGATCTTCTGGGTGAAATGAAAGGATTCCTACAAACGGGCTAATACGGGCTTTCCGGATTCCTGGGTCGAGATCCCTCCTGGACCGACATTCAGTTTGGAATCGGGACGGGAATTGCCTACTGCCCGCATAGCGACTGAGAAACATTCCTCCGTTGGTGTGGTGGCCTACCAACGGATTGCCACTTAATCCCACTCAGTGTGACCACCCCCTTTAGCCATGGGTGCAGAGTGATTGTGCCCGTGGAACTTTGGCACCTAGGGGTACAAAGGTGTTGTAACGGCCTCTCGATGACACTGGACGTCCTCTCCGAGTAATCAGTCTTGCCCTTGCACGCGTGGCTCTATAATTGCGGACCTTTTCTTTCTGTAGCTACTCGTGTGACCAAAATGAGTTCTTTCAACAAACAAAAAATAAAACACTCAGAGGGAGTCGGCAACGACGCCTCTGGAAAAAGCATCTTCCCCTGTGAAGATGAAAATTACCGAACAAGCCTTTGGAATCTATAAGTGGAGAACCATCTTGGAGTAACCCTGCCGATACTAATGCCGGAGGGTGAAAAAAAACAGAAAAACCACGACGAGCTAGATTGTCGGGAGCTGCTGGGAAGAGGTTGAGACGCCAATTGTTAAATCAATCGGACGCAACAACTAGCCAGACGGGGACTCCAAAGGAGGGATATTCTGATAGCAGCATATCAAATGATATCAGGGGACAGAAGAAGATGCGGCTGAGAGGTCCAAAAATCTCTTATAGCCAGGCTTTTCAAAGTTACCTGAAAGTGGCCATAGTCGCTACAAGAAATTATTGAGAGGTGAAGCTATGGAGCAGCACAACGGCGACATATAAGTCCATATGTTTGAAACCCCGGTTGACAGAATATGTTTCTCTGAGTGTAGGGATATAATTAGGAACTTGAGGAATTGTAAGACTGCTGGTGTATATGGTATTAACGCTGTAATTCTTAAAAGCGGTGGCGAGTATATACCACACAGGCTGAGTGAGTTGATTAATTTATGTACCGAAATGGGGAAAGTTCCAGATGACTGGAAAACGGCGATTATTGTACCAATATACAAAGGAAAAGTAGATAAAAGCCATTTCTATCATTACAGAGGTATCAACTTACTAAATATATTTGGCAAAATATACTTGAAAATAATTATTAATAGGGTAATGAAAATAAGAGAAGAAAAGATCTGGAAATTCAATGTGAATTTATGTCAGAAAGATCATGTGCGGATCAGATATTCAGCTTGAGACAGATCACAGAAAAAAGTTTGAAGGTAAACAACAAAGTTTTCCATATATTTGTTGACCTAGAAAGAAAAGCTTTTGATAATGTGGATTGAAGTAAGCTTTGCGATCTCCTGAAAGATTATGGAGTCAATAAATGGCTCCGCAAAGCAATAGAAACAATATATTCAGCTAACAAAGCAAGTGTGACGGTGAATCGACAACTGAGTGACTGGTTCGATATTAAGCAAGGTGAAAATCCAAAGATGCGTCATGTCCTCTAGGCTGTTAATTATGTTAATGGAAAAGTGTCTTAGAATGGCCCTCTTCGACGAAGCAGGTGTGGATTTCGGGACAGTGAACGTGCGTGGGTTAGCGTTTGCAGATGATAAGGTAGTTATGGCAGAGAATGTTGAACAGACTCAATACTCTAGCATTACAAACATAGGGCTTAAAATGAACGTGAATAAAACAAAAATTATTGTGTTTGAAAGAAAGGGTGAGAAAACAGTATGCAAAATTGCTTTACCAGAATGAAAAATATCACAAATAAAGGTAAAATTGCAATATATAATTCTGTACTTGCACCCAATGTGCTGTACGGTAGCAAGACCTGGACCTACCATGAAAAGGATAGGTGTAAAGTTAACGCGGTTGGCATGCAATTTCTGCTGAATATATGCGGTAAAACGCGAGTGGACAAAGTCAGCAATGTAAGGATTCTCATAGAATTTGATGTCGAGAAAAAATTATTTACAAGAGTGAAGAAAATTTGTTAAAATTCTTTGGTCATGTTGAGAGAATGAAATGAGAACGACTCATGAAACAAGTATATTCAGATAAATTAAATCGTAGTGTACCTAGAGTCCGACCGAGAAAAGAATGGTGCGAATGCATGAATGAGATCCTAAGTCGAAAAGATATAAAAAGCCATAGAAATACAAGGGCTTGCATGAAAAAATGTATGGTCGTAAAGGAAGCTAAAGTTGTGTGGCAGGACAGGAAAGTGTGGAGAAAAATAGTTTATAAGAAATATGTGATGAAGAATGTAATCGGAGTGAGAGACGCCTGAAATGAAAAACTCTGGATACTAATCGGCCCGCGTAGACGCTTTACTTTGTGGATGTGGTTGAAGTAAAGAGTATGGATCTCACTATAGGATTATCAGTAAGCTTGCGTATTTTTGTGTGATCCATGAAACATGATGACTTTGTGAAGCTCTTCCCCTGGGATAATTGCTAGAGCGATCTGGTTTACACCTGGGTTTAAGCAGTGTTGCGGAACGAAAGTATTATTCAAATAAGCAACACGGGAATTCTAGAATTATCTAAAAATCTATATCACCCGCTCCCTTACACCTCCTCGAACACTTCCCTTTCTCACTTTTCTCATGTGAACTGCTTGATCCCCAAAATTATAACGAGGCTAGAACCGTGTGAGTCATGCTTACTTTGAAAGGAATTCGGCTTAATGGTACAATAATAAAAAATACAGGTCTACTGGACTGTTAAAAAATGATACATTTATCATGTTTTCAGAATCTGCTGTGTTTATTTTCTAAAAAATGGACAATGTGTATTCACATAAATTATTTCTTAGTAATATTTTTATTAATTGATCAAAGGTTTGATGCAGAGCGATGGCGAACCAGCTGATATACCCTACAGCCAATATTGATTTATTTCATTTATGTTAGTAAATCAAATTAACTTTTAATCAAATAAAAATGCCATGGAAAAGTTGATTTGAAGATAACCATAAACTTTTGAAAAACAAGAATATGCATTCAGGTTCTACCTCTTCTTCGATTGTGTATGTTGTGAAGTTGACCGAATAATCACATATCAACATAATATAGTGTCATTGCACAATGCGCAGTATTTATAAGAAAAAAAATATTTTAACTTTAATCTTATGTTTCTTGACAAGTAGAATAACAATATCCACGTACTTGAAACACATACATTTTCCTGATGAGACAATAATTTCCTCATTTACTTCACCTGATTAATTAAGCACATTTCCTTCTCTTTTGAGAAAGCTGATGACTAGAGAATGCAAGTAGTAAGCGTGTGCAATGTGCATATCAAGTTTCACCGTACGAAATGTTACGTAGATCCTCAACCGAAAAATGTCTTTGCTGCAGAAATGGGATTCGAAGATGTTAATTTTTATACACAGAGTTTTTTTCATATGTTTTCCGTATTCAAAATACATCTTCCTTGAGGAAAATGGGTTGAAAATTGAAATTTAAAGTACTTTAAGTATTTCTCGAGAATGTTAGTCTGGTAGCTCATAGGTATCTAGAATACATCTTTTCCTTGGAAATTGTATTTAGAAGTGAAATTGAGGCACTTCGAATGTTTGTCAAAATTTGTGCTGTAGTCGTGGCGTATGAGAAGTTTCTTGAATATTTCTCCACTGCCGAGCATCCTAGTTTAAATTCGCCACAACAAGAATTAAAGTACATTTAATTCCCCGTAAGACGGAAGGAAATAAATTCGATATTTTTCTCAAGAATTTAATGAAAAAAGATTTTGGTTATTTTTTTTTGAAACAACGTATTACCTGTGCACTGTCGACAAAAATAGTCAAAACATGACTTATAGCTGACTTAATTTCAAACAATTTTACAAAAATGAATAAAATATACTATCTCCCATACATCCGAAGTTATAGCGTGTTGAAAAATAAACACTTTCATAAGAGTTTGTTAAACAGTAAGTTTCTTCGGAATCGCGTGTTTCTTCTGCACTTTAAGTTAAAAGTTGTTTTATAATAAAAAGAGTTCAAAATTGATCTGCTTTTTTAATTTTTGTCATACCCTGCCCTATTTTTTATTCAAACCCGAATGAGCTCTTAACGGAGAACTCCTTTTTATGGCTACATTTCAGAAATGCTTAGTGCTTTTTAGATTTGTAGATTTGTAGGTAATTTGATGTATTACTTTTATCATCATGAAAACAACTTTTAACGTGAAATGCAGTAGAAATGCGATATATCGAAAACTTGTACTGTTCAAGGAACTTTCTTGAAAGTGGGTATTTTTCAACACGCTATAACTTCGAACGTTTGCTAGATATTTTATTTATCTACATTTGCATGCAATGAAATCTACTTTAATTCAAATTCTAACTATTCTTGTCTAAAGTAGACAGAAAATATCCTACACTGTTAAAAATGTTTGCAATTTTAATATACATTTAATATACATTTGTATATTAAATCTAAAACCTAGGTATACGGAATCGCCATTAAGAGACTATGTTATTAAATTTCATATACCGCATATTGATCATTTATCAGAAAAGTCCGATATTTGCACTTTACAAAAATTAAAAACAATTCTGGCAGCAATTTTCAATTATAAATGATCAAAAAGAATATTTTCTCCTAGATGAATGTAAACTACACTGGTTTTTCAGAGACAAGTTCAATTAAACAAATAATTTAGAAACCTAACCTCCAAGCACCTGTACTCACGTTAAAATTCTAACGTTCGCAGCGAATTTTAGGAATAATTCCACCCGTACGTTGCACTTTAATTGTAAGTAAGAATTTAGTCGACGAATGTAAAGTTATTGCTTTAATTTTTAAAATTTGACAAGATCTGAAGGTATCAAAGGACTTGTTGTTTTCACGCATTCTGTTTTACCGACTTTAATATACGTGTATATTAATTTTACAACATGATGGTATATTAAAATTAATGTACGGTATGTGCAAATGACTTTACTCACATGTATATTAAATTTCGATCAGATTTTTTTAACAGTGTACTTTATGAAAACTAAAACTTCATTTTTGTTTTCATCCAATTTTGCAGAAAAATATCACTTTTGATGGTATCTCCTAAACAAAAAAAAACACACAAAAAAATTAACATCAAATTATTTTATATAAGATAAATTAGATAAGATGAATTAGATAAATTTTTCGATCCCCAACTATAAAGTTTAAGCCACAAAAGTGCAGCTTTGGCATTATTTTTACGAAAATATATGTAATAACCTGCAAACAAAAATGAACAATTGAAGCCTCGGAAAGTAGAACGGAGCGAGCGGTCGGCCTAGTAGGAAAGGGAGGAGATAACGCGACAGACCGAAAGATTCAAGTTCCGAGAGTCAAAAACTCGCGATATCTTCGCAACTAAAAGAGATTTTTCAATGAAATTTTGAATGGTAACTCTTCTTACCTGAGCGAAAACTTCGGGACCAAAAAAACGAATAAACAACATATAATTAATAAAAAATTATTTATATGTATTCCCATTGAGATTTATGCTGAATTTCAAGATTTTGTAAAATTGTAAGGGAGAATTTTTTTCTTAAAGAGTAAAGAAGTTTTTCTGAAAATTTGAAATTTTGTTATTAATTATTATGGGAAATATGTAAATAAATATATAAGCGCGTCGCGGTCTGAAGTCGAAACGAGCGCGCGCGGCTAGATTCAACATCAAAAAACAAACAGGAACTCAGAAAAATCTGTACAAATTATGATGAAATTACGATAAACTTATTATAATATATCATCGCAGCTGGTAATAATGTTTAAAATCCCATAAAATATGTGTGATTGAAGTTTTAAAATAAAGGTGAATTATAAACCTTATTTTAGCGACGAAATGAGTGAAAAACTACAAGAAATTTTTAATTTATCAGTTAGCAAAAAACATTTTTGCTCAGGTATGTGTTCGTCGAGTGAAAAACAAAAGAATATCACATGGTTATTTGAACCACGAACACTGCCAGGGACGTTGTTCATCACTGTCGTTTACTAACATGTTGCATCTTTCTTTGAAATTTGTAATCCTTTTCTGGGAATATTTTCACGAATATCAAAAGATATCAAATTCTCTCTCATTTTCCATGCAGACACGGAAGAGAATAGATGCATCTTATTCAACTTAACATAATATATTTGAATAAAATTTCGAATCATTTAAATTTTTCCGTGATATGTTGTAAATGAGTGAAATAATTGAGACATTGTTTGGGAATCGATTGGTGTGTACCATGGCAGAGAAAAAAAGTGATCAAACTGGGCGTGAAAGATCCAATAATGAAAGTTCATGGAAAGCAAATATTGCAAAAAAGGCGAAAGATAAGGTGACTATTACATTTCTTAATGGAATGCACGTCTTATATCGTTCATGGTCTTTTTTGACTATATCAACCTACTATTCTACTTGCAATAAATTTCGTCGGATAACTTCAAAGATAAAATACGTCAAATCACGTTCGAGGATCTGAAATAGGTAACGTTGTCTACAAATTTGGGAAATTCAA